>CAIGRF010124835.1:4456-20519 GCA_903798235.1 Fraxinus ornus | reverse complement strand
GGTGTAAAGTAAAAGTATGAAAAAATGTATTTTTCCCTTTTTGTTATATGTTCCAAGGCACTCAATTTGGATGATGTTAAGAAGTTTTTCTAATGAATATGTCATGTTAGTAGTGTTAGTTGTCATTTTTTGTAGTTTGATACCAATTTTAATGCAATTTCATATTATTTGGTATACATTTGAATTTCTACATTTTTAATATTATTTTCACAAGAATAATTGATTAATATATTAATAAAGAAATTCTTACACTTTTTTATAAATTTAATACAAATTTGTGTTGCATTTTTCTCATAAATTAAAAATGGAAAATAGCAATGAAATTAATTTTGTAGGAAAAAGTATACGAATTTACCAACAGAAATATTAGCTATAATTTTGTCGGTAATTTCCATTAAATTAAGTCATCACTGAAATTGTTGCTGAAAAATTCTCGATATTCCAACGGATTTGTGTGTAGATAAATCTATCGGTAATTAATCACTAATGATTATGTTTCTATCGAAAAAATTACCGATGCGACTTTCAGTGATGGCTTGTGACTACGAGAAATTTCCATCGGTAAATATGGTTACCGACGAAATAATGGCCTTTAGCGACAAAAATATCCATCGCTGAAACTGAATTTTCTAGTATTATAGCCGACATCGATTCAAAATGCAATTTGATACAAAATGATTCCATAATTTCTTTTCTAATCAACTGTGATTATCTAGGGTTTTTAAATTACTTTTGCTCGACAAATGTTCTTTTTCAAGTTTATACTTTCCTCAATGGGAAGCGGTTTCCTGGACATATTTAAAAAAACACAATTATAGAACTATAAGCTTGAACTTACGTTGCAATTCTCCCCCTTGCAATCATGAAAATATTTGCACATAGTTGTCTTGAATTTTGGATTGTTTCCTTGTGTAGAAGTCATAGCGGTGTTGCTTGTGAGAAGTGAACTTGAAAATCAAATTGACTGTCGGTTTAATACTTGAAGAAAAAAATGTTAAATTTGCTATATAGTCCCTAAGAAATTCTCTGATTTATACTTGTACCCTAATTTATAAATAAATTTCAATATTACACCTGTTGTCCTATATTTAAATTGAAATTTAAGTTTAAAAAGTCAATTAAAATATATTTATCCCTCAAATCTTTTTAAAGTAGGTAATTTACCCCCATTAAATAAGTAAGTAAAATTACTTTTAGGGTAATAATATTATAATTAAGGTCCTTAATCTTTTTTATGGTAATATTTTGTCCCCCATCGTTTTCCGTTATATTTTTATATTCAACTTTCCATTAATTAACACGCTCCATCTTTAATATGATGAATGCATAAAGCTATCTAATATCAAAATGTATCATACTTTTGTGATCCTTGCTTATAAATAATTTTCATAGACCTAAGAAACATATAATCCACTTGAAATTCCACCGAATTTTTAGAAGAGCAATTGTGAAAATAATATAGTGTTTATGTGGCAACACATACCACACGAGAACAATATGCTTAGTTATTGTGTAGCACTTTTCGTTTATCATTTCAATTGGGAAAGAAAAGTTATTGAAAACATTTCGTAACCATTCTTTTTCCAGAAATCCCAAAATCTATAACAAAATCCCATCTTCAGCCCACCACAACGGTGTAACTACAACCTAAATGCAACTATTAAATTTCAAAAACATGAAAATTTGCCAAACAATTCAAGCAATCTTGGAGAAAGTTTAATAGCCCTATTTATTTAGCCAAAAAAACAATTTAAGGTTGATAAAAACCATAATCCGAAATAACTTGGTCCTCATTTCTGAATGAAGCCTGGACGGACAACACTTTTAATGTCCATAAACCAAAGTTTTTAAAATGGATTTAATGAGCAAAATTTCATGAGACAGAAAATCCAATTTTGAATTTTTTTTGTATGTTAGGAAGATGAATTGTTTGGGTAGGACTAGGATAATTTTTAAGAGGTTGAAGAGGCTAGAAAAGAAACTTGTATTTTATATATCTTAATTAGCTTGTCTGCTTGTTACAAATGACAAGTGAGAACTTATATTTATAGTGCTTAATTGACTCTTCTACATACCACTCAACTACCAATATAAACATATCTCCCAACTACCTATCAACATCCACAAAATATTCTATAATACAAGAGAATTCTAGATAGTGGAAAATTCTAGATCATCTTATTCTAGAATACGAAACATTCTAGATATGGGCCTATAGATTCGCTTAACTTCAATAATTAACAAGCCCAAAATCGATATATTAAAAATGGCCCAAATCAAGTTTATTTTTCAACACTCTCCCTTAAACTTGATTTGGTCAATCCAAGTGCATCTATTAGATTGAAAAAGACTTTATGCTTTAATGGTTTGGTGAAGATATCCGCTACTTGATCTTGGGTCTTCACATACTTCAACTCTACTTCCTTTCTTGCTATGGTTTCTCTTATGAAGTGATATCTTGTATCAATGTGCTTGCTTTGATCATGGAACACATGATTCTTTGCTAGTGCAATTGTCGATTTCTTGTCAACGAAGAGTCTTCGATTGCATCCTTTGGCAACTAATCTTCCTCTGTGTCTTTCAACTTCTCCTATAGCTTTCTTCTTTGCTTTATACATCCATTTGACTCCAATTGTCTTTTGACGTTCCGGAAGTGTTGCTAGCTCCCATTTGTTATTATTCAATATTGCTTTATTTTTTTCATCCATGCCTTCCCACCATTTAGTGCTTTGCACCGCTTCTTCTTCAAAACCTATTGGCTTACAAGCCGCATGAAGACAAAAATGTGTTAGTTCATTTTGATTTTCGGAGACCTCATATTCTTCAAAACCTATTGGTGGTTGATTGAGCTTGAACCTCAAGTGTCCATGAGGGCTTGCTTGTGGTGAATCTTCCTCATCAAATTCAACATTTCGATTATTGATGACCTTTTTGGGGTTGGATTGTAGAGCTTGTATCCTTTAGATCTTGAATCATAGCCAATGAAAAGAAATTTCTCACTTTTGTAATCAAACTTGGATCTTCTTTGGTCGGGTACATGAGCATATACAATGCTTCCAAATACTTTCAAGCGTGAGATGATGGGCTTTCTTCCACTCCATGCCTCTTGAGGAGTCATTCTCCATACACTTCTAGTTGGAGACCGGCTGAGCAAATAAATCGTACAATTCACTGCTTCGGCCCAATATTCTTTTGGAAACCTTTTGCTTTTTAGAATACTTCAAACCATAGTAAGAATGATTCCCTTTTTTCCGTCCCACAACGTCATTTTGTTTAGGGGATCTTGGAACCATTAGAGATTGATGAATTCATTATCTTTACAAAGTTTGTAAAATTCTCTTCCTTGGTCGGATCTCTTAGCTTTTATGTTGAGACCTCTTTTCTTTTCAACAAATGCTTTAAATTTCCAGAAAACACCAAACACCTCAGATTTTTCCTTTAAAAAATAAACCCATATTTTTATACTAAAATCATCGATAAATAAGAGAAAATAATTGCTCTTACCAAAGGAGCTAGGATGGATTGGCCCATACACATCGGTATGAATGAGTTCTAGTAGCTTCTTTGCTCTTGTGTTTGCCTCTTTTGGAAAGCTCTTTCGAAAATGCTTCCCAAGAAGATATCCTTCGCAAAATTGATTTGGGTGATTGACTGACTAATTGCAATCCTTTCACCATTCTCTTCTTGGATAGCAACTCCAAATCACCAAAATTGAGATGCCCAAACCTTAGATGCCATAGCCATGATGTATCTTTTACACAAGCTTTCAAGCATTTTGCAACATCATTTTGAATTTTCAACAAAAACATGCTATTAATTGTCATCGGTACTTTAGCAATCAAATTACTTTTATAATCTCTTAGTGAAAGGCTTCTTTTTCATATGAATGTCATATCCCTTTTCTAGAAGTTGACCCACGCTCAAAATATTATTCTTCATGTTAGGTGCATAAGAAACTTTTGAAATAAATTAATGATTTCCATTTTTCAAAGTGTATAAGGCTTATCACCTTTGCTTCTTACCAGATCTTCTTCCACAAACATGTTTTTGTTTCCACACATGTGATTACTAGCACTGGTGTCGAGGTACCAAGTGTTGACTTCCATTCCTTCTTCTCCTTTGTACGCCAATAGCGAAATGGAGTTGTGTTCCTTCTCATTTTCTACAAAATTTTCTTCTTCAACTTTATTAGTAGCTCTACATTCCAAAGCATAATGTCCAATTTTTTGACAATTGTAACATTGGACTTGAGATTTGACATAACTTTTCTTTGAATTGTTACCTCTTCCACGACATTTTTTTTGAGGATGAGTTTTGTCTACTTTCTTTATGGCTGGACTTCATGTATTCACCTCTTTCTCTTTCTCTTTCTCGGCCACGGCCACGGCCACGATCGCGACCACATCCATGTCTTCTTCCTCTTTGATTGTTGAAGTCGACTCTACTTAGTCCAATATACTTTGCTTCTTCTTTTGTCTTTCTTCATAAACTTGAAAAGATCGTGAGTTCCTCAATAGTCATGGCCTCCAAATCTTTAGTTTCTTCAATGGTAGCTACAATATGCTCAAATTTTGGATCCAAAGATCATAGAATTTTCTCCATAATTCTAATGATATCCAAATTCTCACCATTTGCTTTTAATTGATTAGCCACCGCCAATACTCTAGAAAATATTTGAAAATAGATTCGAGTCCTTCATTTGTAGAGATTCGAACTCACCTCTTAAAGTTTGGAGACGAACCTTCTTCACTTTCTCTACTCGCCGTTTGAAGCCTATCTCAAGCTTCTTTGGAGGTGCTGGCATTTGAAATTTTCTTAAATTCATCATCATTGAGTGATTGATAGATAATATAGAGAGCTTTCTTGTCTCTCTTTCTTAAATCCTTCAAGGCGTCCTTTGTCCTTGAGGTATAGTAGCATCATCATTTGGTTCATTGTACCCCCCTTCTTTACGATCTCCAATAGGTCTTGTGACCCAAGCAATGCCTTCATTTTGATACTCCATTTGTCATATTGTCCTTGTCAAGTGATGAAACTTGAAAGGGAACTACCATTTGCCATCTCCTTCAAAGAATCTTGTGGCTTTGATACAGTCTTGGATCGGCCTTACTGTGGCTCAATTATTGCAGCCTAAACTCTATAAGTCCAATCAGGTCCATTTGATAACCTCTTAAAAGTCTTGAACTAAATTGCACTAGTGATGAAAATTCAGAAAATGCATATGCAAAAAGGCCAAATAAGTTTCCCAGAACAGAACAAGGCAACCTTAGATCTACTAATGGACAGACTGTCATCATTCTTAAGCCCGGCCTATTTTAATATATATAGAGTGAATAATTGGTGGATCTTACTCTAAATTGGTCTTGTTCTTGGAATTGGATTTAGCTTTTTTGGGTGCCCACTTGCTCATGTAATCATCACTTGGAAGAATATTAATGAAGACTTGGGGATTCAAAGCTTGGAGATCGAGAGCTTATAGACAAGAAAGTATACTAGTCTTGTGACCATTCATTCCGTGTGTTTGAAATTTCATTGTCCCTTTTATCAGTAATTTGAATTAATTGAAACGTGAATCTAATCAACAAGTAGATTTTGGAATAAATTTCTTGAATGGAAATTTTTGAATTTTATGTATTCTTTAACTTATTTTCCAACATGAAAAACTTATAATTTTATCTAGGGTAAATTGCAGCAACGGTCCCAAACCTTACTTTTTTGCAGACTTTACTTTCACCTTCACTTTTTGTGCCAGTAGAGGTCTCAAACCACTCGTTATGTTGTCTTATGTTTGCACCATCTACTATGCTAGATATTTAGATCTCAAACCTAAATTTAGCTGCACAACAATTTAATTTGAATAGCTCTCTCTAATTTTTTTTTTTCTCATTTTCACACTTATATCCTCAACTTTTTTTATTGCATTAAAAACTTCAAATTTCAAAGCACATCTTGTCGTTGATTACTATTTCTCTCCAAATATTCTATTAGGCTGCATTTAATTACAAGTATTAAATTTGCATGAGAAGAAAACAAATTTTAGGCAATTGAATTGCCTAAAACTTATTTGTACGTAAATTATTAATTAAAAGTGTTTGATTAGTTTAGTTTTTAACTTAAAAAATATTATATTTGTCCATTTTTTATTGATAGGTAGATGAGACAAAAAAATATAGTGAATTGTCTGGAAAATAAAAACATAGCCCTCTCTAAAGAAAATGTTTTTTTCTTTTCTTTTTTTTAGGAAAATATGGTCACATGAACAAAAGTTGTAAAATATTTTTCATGAAAAAAAATATAAATCAAACACCAAAAAGTAGGAACTTAGGCAGAAAAAGAATATCTTTCATGCAAAAGAAAGTCAATCAAACACATTCTTAAAGTTGAAAAAATATTTTGTCAATTTTTTATTTATTGTAATTATTCCTTATTTAAAAGAGATAAAACAAAAGACTTTCACTATAATTTATGGTAATATTAGAGATATACCCTCTCCTTACACCATTTTATGTTCAAAAAATCACACTAACATATTATATTTCTAACTTTGAGTATCACATTCACAACTTAAACTTTTGAGCAATATCTCACATAAAACTTTATATTTATAATTTGTCTCACTTGTAATGAGGTTAAACAATCTAACTAAATTGTAAAGAATAGACAAATATATAAAGGGAACAAACAGGGTTGTCCATAACCCTAGTGTTGGTGTTATGGAAGGAATAGAGTGTTGAAAACGCGAAATGGGCTTAGGCCAGACATACATGACAGTCGGGTGGCAACTCGCCACTCGAACGAAATGCTAGCACTAGAAGGATGCTAGTTCTCTGCTCCGTTTTTCACCCCCAATGCTATAAGTACCATAGCTAGCGGCCAGTTGGCAAAATTGAAACGACTTTTTCTCCCCTGCACATCAATGACCTTTTCGCAATATATCATCTAATCGATGAAATGACCTAAATAGCTCTTCAACATTTCATCGGCTGTCTATCTCATATCTTGGAGACATTGGGTTGGGGGAATCTCCTTTCCTTTTAGATAGGTAGTTATTTAAGAATTGCCTCTTCAGGTCTAGCCAACTTCTAATGCTCCTTGGGTGGAGCCTGTTATACCATCTCTTTGCTGCCCCATAAAGGATTAGATAGAAGGCTCTACACTTCAGAGCAAGAGAAGCCCCTCTCAAGCTCATATGGTTCTTGTGCATGCTGAGGCGTTCCTCTGGGTCCCTACTTTTGGCAGGGTATCTTGAGAGGCACAAAGTGGTTGGGAACATGGGTTCTCCAAAGCTCTTAGGAAAAAAGATCATCATCATCATCATCATCGTCAAGTTCATAACACCCGTATAGGCCATTCGAATTCTCTACATCAGCGCGATATCGAAGATGTTGACAGGTCCCATCTTGCTCTCTTGTGGACTCAGCTGACCTTCTTTCTCCTTATTTCTAGGTTAGGTCATTTCGAAGCCATGACACTGTATTTGTTCTTGAGGCCTTGATACGGGGATGGTTATGGGTCCTATTTATAGCCACCTAGGGACCTATCCTATCGAAAACTCTATGGACCTTTGAGGTCTTTGCTATCACTAATAGACTAGAGGAAAGTTGTCCTCTCCATTAAGTGGGTTGTCTGAATGTCAGTCAGATGTGTAATTTGTGGACACATCCACTTCTACCTCTCTTTCAATAGTGTGCAATCTCTCATGTGCCCATAAGATTAGGCCATTTCACTTAGTACTTCCTCATCTTCTTGCTGGTGAAAGAGGCCTATTTGAGGTGCATTTTGGGGTACCCTTTTTCCTAGAATTTGTAAAAGGAGATGTTGCATTATGGAGTTCTACTCCGTAATACTCCTCTTGTAAGGCATGCTGCAACCCTACCAACTCTACGATAATAAGGTCGACAATGTGTAAAACTAGTTCAGAGGACCTCTTCTTCAGGGACTTTTCTTGACCTTCTTAGATGTGTGTCTCCTTCACTTGCACTAATTGTAGGTTGCGAACTCCTCTTTTATTTCAAGAGGGGTGTACAGAGCAAATTTTCCTCTTCAAATCCTCATTTTTCAAGAAAGACTCAAGCACCTACTAATGGAGAACATCTTTTTCCTTCGAAATTTCCACTTACTCTTTGTTCAAGATTAAAAAAAAATTCGATGGGAAAGTAGATGCACTTTTTCGATAAGTGTTTTTTCATGGGGTTACTCATGGTTAATAGTGTAATTTTTCGTAGATGGCCAATCCGTTGACCTCATTTTTTTAATGAGTAACTTGGTCGATAGATTTCGGCTCCACTCGTGCCCACATTGCTAAGTTTCTGCATAGTTGGAAAAATCGTTAGCAACATGTGGCCTTCTTTGGTGGTGGGCAAGGCAGTTGCGTGTACTTTGACAATTAACTCAATCAACTTGTATGATATATTTTGGGTGTAGGACGTGCGAAAGACATGAGCTACAAGAATGTTCGAACACCAAGTGTTTTTTAGAGAGTTAAAACAAGAGGGCAATGTTATAGTTGAGTGTATATTATTGTATTACCTTCAAATAGTATTAAGTGTAAGTTTTAGGATCCGTTTGATTGCAAGAGTGGAATTTGGGTGGAAAGAAAATGAATTCCAGGGAACTAAATTGCCTAGAATTGTTTTCTTGAAAATTGTCAATTAATTGTGTTTGATTAGTATAATTTTTCAGGTGGAAAACATTGAAATTTTGGATATTTTGATATTCGTTTAACTTTGTTTTACGTTAAAATTGTCCATTAAATAGATATAATTTGTTATAATTGGAGATAGAATTTGTTTCCATTACCAAAAAAGAAGTTGGAAACCCATTTTCCGACCAACGTGGTGGGAAAACCAATTTAATGAAAACCTGGAAAAAGGGGTCACGTTGGGGGTTAGGGGGAAAATGTTTTGTCAAGAAAAATTTGGCTATCAAACAAGAAAAAAGTTGGAACTTAGAAAATAATTTCCAAATTCCATGGAAAATAGTAAAGATCAAACAGGGCCTTATAGCAGAAGATGAGATATTGTCACCCTTAGATGAGAAAACACGTAGCTTCATCCCAATGGCCAAGGTGTCTCATCCCAAGTATCACCCTATCAATCATAGGCTGAATGACTTTTAATGTTTCCAAAAAGCAGCCACTCTAGAGCCTAGGTTTGAAATCTGAAAAGTAGACTTACAAGTTGATTGTTGAGACATTGTTGCCAAAATGTCACATCAATTAATCATAAGAATATCTTGTACAAAGATATCTTGGAAGAGGTGAAGTAGAAAATGTTTTCTATTATCAAGGCTAATTGTCTCAGATCCCTTCTACAACAAGTTATATACCTTGCCTAGGCCACAAAGGGTCGGCTCTACAGTCACCTCGACGGAAGTGATGCACAATTCGCCTACCTTATATATGGTCTCACCTTAGTGAGTGGGACATTCATATAGAGAGTATGCCTGGTTGAGCTTGCCAGCTAGTTGGCACGTGGCTGTGATCGAGTCTCATTAGAAGAGGCGTAACAACATTTCATTAAACAAGTGAATTTGAAATTCATTAAACATTTCATATAGCCACATTTAATATGATTTTCTCTAATCTTTGTATTTTAGAATCAAGCTACATGTACATTAACTTTTACATTAACTTTGACAATATTCTTGTGATGTGGCATTTTTTACACATTGATCTTCACAACACTTTAAACTATCGATGGCATAAATTTTGACAACATTGGAGCGTAAAATTTAGGTAGTGTTTGACACCCATTTTAATGGGAATAGAAATTTTGGAATAGTGATTGATGGGAGAATGTGTGGTGAAAAAGTGATGAAAAGTTTTAGATTTGTGTGTAATATTATTTTATTCGAAGAATGTGTGGTTGAAATGAAGAATGAGAAATAAAATGGTGTTTTTAGATTTGTGTGTAATATGATTTTATTTGGAGAATGTGTGGTTGAAATGAAGAAAAAGAAAAAGAAAAATGAGAAATAGAATGTGTGCCAAACAGGGTCTAAGTACACCAAGTGTATACAACTAGTTTAATCCTATATTTTATACTCTTGACATTTGTACAATATTAATATAAGAAAATTGAAGTAATATTATCATTTCATTAAATAAGTAAAAAATTGGCATCAAAAGTTTATATAGCTTAGATTTCATTTTAGTTCATTTTCATAGTATATATTTTAAATTTCTTGCTTTTTTAAATGAGAAATTAAAACTCAGAAAAATATGATTAAATGATATTGCCTAAAAAAAGCTTTTTAAAATTAAGATAGTTTATTTTTGTCAAAATTAAAATTAAGAAAAAAATAAATAAGAGCCTGAGGGAGTAAAATGGAAAACATATGTTACAAGGGGAAGTTTTTGAATTTTTTGAAAAGAAAAGGAGGAGGTCTCTATTTTTTCAAACTTGAAGGGAGATTTATTTTTCCATTTTCTCAAACATATGTATCCTTTCATGCATAACCAAATATTATGTTAGAAAAATGATAACCTGGTAAAAAAAATTCTCAATGTACTTAAGTTCATTCGATATCATTGAAGTTTGTCAAAGATGAATATTATTGTGTTGAATCTTGTGGACAAAAAGTAGTTTATAAAAAAACACATAAAAATGTTTAATAAAAAAACTTTGGACTTGTGAAACAACCTTAATTACTATAATTATGCTCACCTCAACACTATTACTTTCTTGCGATATACACTTAGGACTTCGAATCTATAAAATATCATATCTTTTCAAAATCATTAAATGACACGTGTCCTACCTGTTTTTAACTCTGTCACTGACCCTGTTTTTGTAGCAAAACTCAACATAAAGATAGACTTTTTTTTCAACGTACAAACACGAAACAAAGAATTGCTACACTAATGACTCTTGAAAGTATTGGAATCTTCGGTAAAGTCTTCTCGTAACGTCTTGTATTGAAGAAGTATCTTTGTAATAATTATTTGACCTCATTCGTTAACCCAACTCTATAATTTTTAAATATCAAACATATTAAAAAAATCCCATGTTCCCACTTTCTAGGGAAGATGTTTATCATTGAAGTGGCATGAAGCACCCCATTTTGATTCTTTTGCATAAGTCGAGATTCAAGGCGTCCTTAATTTATACGGTATTAAATATCAAAGGGTACATGTAGCATAACCCTACTAATTTTTCTTTTGTATTTTTGAAATTTTCTATTTCCTCCACTCCTAGTGAAAATGTAATTGGAAGCCTTGTCTTGACGAAGAGTCATTGTAATTTTTCATTATTAAATTTTTTTTTTTTTTTTTAAAGTTACTTTCACTAACTTTTAGGAGAAAAATGATGGTCACGATACTCTTCATATGCCCGCAGATGCTATGATCTCCAATTATAATTCTCGGGTGTTACAATTTCAATATTTGTTTCTAATTTTTACCACCTTTTGTTTTTCTTTTTTCTTTTTTTTTTTTTTTTGGGTGAAAACTTGTGCTTTTAGTTTAATTTAATTGTCCCAAGAAAAGGAAATCTTAATTTATTTTTTATTTGATTTACAAACAAGAAATATTAAGGAGTTCATTTTTTTTACTTGTAAGGCATCTTAAATTTTCAAGTCAGTCAAAAAGCATGAGGACCAAGTTGATATAAAACCTAAAGTCTAGGGCAATTGTAAAATTCACAACTAACTCAAGTGGTACCCAACTACAAGTAGCATTATCCCTATTCACAAACCCCATCTCAGTCGGCTCCGTAACATTTCTACTCGCTGCAAATTATATCCCTGTTGCTTTTGTTTCTGATTGACACAACCCACAACTTTTTTTGTTTATTAACCAATTCATGTAAGAAATTCACCAAAAAAGAGTTTAATTGCTGAACGTCTGAACCCATATTCCATTTTTGTGATTTCATATGCGAGCATTCGCACTACCCATTCAATTCCCCGGTGTTTTTTCTTTGTTCTTGTTTATGTACTTTACTCAGTTATTAGTTGATTCTCTGCGTTGTTTACTCCAATTTTCTCTCCCTTGAACTTGCATTTTTCCTTTCCAAATAAGTGTGAGCGTGTGCTGTGTGTTTTGATGGTAAAATGGTGCAGCACTTGTGTTCTTGAAGCTGCATAAGAGATGAACAAAATTACTTAACTTTTCAGTGTTTGGAAAGATGGAATATATTACCTGTTTGTTTGATTGTTCTTGTTGATTTTCATTTTACGATGGGTTATTTTGCAACCTGTATTTCCTGTTTGGGAAATCCCATTTTTATGCAAACTCAAAACGTTTTGAATGCTTATCAATTTCCTACGTGGAAAAACTCTATCTTGAGAAACCCCAAAGGTTTCAAATTAGTCAAATCCGATTTTCGACCACTATTAATGGTTGAAAGTGTAAATGAGGGGGAGAACGTTGAATATATTGAGGAAGTAAAGGAAGAGAAACCAAGATATAGATGGCTTAAGATAGGCTCTAATATTTCTGAGGAGCAGAAACAGACTATAGCTCAAATCCCACCAAAAATGGCGAATCGTTGTCATGCTTTGTTGAAACAGATCATTTGCTTTTCTCCTGAAAATGGAAGTATATCACTTATGATGGCTGCATGGGTGAAGAGCATGAATCCCCAAAGAGCCGATTGGCTCTCAGTTCTTAAAGAATTGGAGCGGTTGAATCATCCATTGTATTTTGAGGTATGACAAGTTCTTCCTATATTCCAATTTCTTTATTAATTTCATATAATTCTGCATCATGCTGTGTTTCTTGTTGAATTCTTCCTGTTGATGTGGTTGCTTAATGCATTTGTTAGCTGTTGGTAGTATCAAAATCTTGTCATCTTGTTCGGAGATAGTCTGCTTCATTAATTATACTTTTTCTGCATATTTCTGTGTATGAAGCTATTAATTTGACAGTTTTTAATGTTTAAAATTCTTATGTATTGCAATTTAGTTTAAAATTTTGATGAGCACAGATTATTTGACAATGCTACACATCCAAAGGATCCAAAAACGCGTTTTATTTCTATAAACAATCTCTTTGAAGGATTATGTTATCCTATTTACTAAGCCTGGTATACAAAGTTTATAGATATACTAATTAGACACCACCATATTACTTAGTGGTTCCCACATATGATGACTTCCTATTCTACGTGTTTTTTTCCTTTCCTTTGCATACATTTGTAAGCAAAAAGTTAAATTCTTACCTGAAATTTCTTGATTGAATCACTTGAGAGTATAGTTTGGTGGATTCAACCATATGGAAACCTGTTCTAACAATAATCTCAGAGGCAAGAGAACATGATGCAGATGATAATTGCAGCTGGTATTGCTTTTGATAAGACGAATACCTATCAGGATATTGCATTTTTAGATATCTATAGGCCATTTGAAAACTGGGTTTTAAAATCGATGACTTGTTGTGTTTATTTTTTGCAATCTGTCAATTTCTTTTTGCACCATTTGTCTAGTTCGGGCAAAGTGAGCTTTCTGTCTGCTTTCATGTAAATTCTAACTAATCTTTTCAGCGTACAGCTCCACTGTGCTCTGTGCATGTGTTTGCACATAGAATTTTACATTTCAGTTAAATGGAGCAGCTATTAGAAAATATGTTTTACAGATTTCCACTCTTGGAAGTTTTTAAATATTCTTGCAATCAAATATGTAATATATAGTTTACTTTGGTTACACTTTCTGAATTTAATGATTCTCAGGTTGTGGAACATGCCCTTACTGAAGAATCATTTGAAGCTAATGTGCGTGACTATACCAAGATGATTCATGGTTATGCAAAGCAAAACAAGCTGCAAAAAGCCGAAAATACTCTGTTAGCAATGAAGAACAGAGGTTTCATTTGCGATCAGGTGACCTTAACTACTCTAGTTCACATGTACAGCAAGGCCGGTAATCTAAAGCTGGCTGAAGAATCATTTGAAGAGATGAAGCTTCTTGGCACGCCTTTGGACAGAAGGTCGTACGGTTCAATGGTCATGGCCTACATTAGAGCTGGAATGCTCGACCGTGGAGAGAGTTTACTTAGAGAAATGGAAACTCGAGAAATCTATGCAGGAAGAGAAGTGTATAAAGCGCTGCTGAGAGCGTACTCTATGATCAGTGATAGCCAAGGAGCTCAAAGGATTTTCAATGCAATTCAATTGGCCGGAATCATTCCCGATGTCAAGGTCTGTGGGCTTCTCATAAATGCATATGTAATGGCAGGTCAAACTCATGAGGCTGTCATTGCGTTTGACAATCTGCGAAAAGCTGATCTTGAACCTAATGACAAATGTGTGGCTTTGGTGCTGGCTGCTTATGAAAAGGAAAACAAATTGAATAATGCACTGGACTTCTTGATAAAATTGGAAAAGGATGGCGTTATGATTGGAAAAGAAGCTTCTGAGTTACTAGTAAGGTGGTTTCGGAAGCTGGGGGTGGTAGAAGAAGTGGAACTTGTGTTGAGAGATTATGCTTTGAGTGCCTGAACCTGCTTTGTAAATTACCATTAACCTCTGTCCTTGTTACTGCCGACCTTTTTCATCTGTCGACTAGACCTCATGATGAAGTGATGCATTGCAGGTAAAACCGTCGTTTTGTCCTTTCCATCTCAACTGCACAAACAACAGGACTCACTTTCCTTCTTGTGCTGGATTGTTGTCACTTGTTGAGTTGTTGATCCGGGATCCTATTTACCATCAGCTTGGCTTGAACTTTTTTATTTATGTTTCTTCACTGAATCCAATGGAAATACGGTACTTCTTTACTGGTATTGCTGCTTCCAAATGGAGTTGCCTCACCGTCAACATGTGAATGCTAAGACCCTTCTCGTTGTATAGCACGTAAAAGGTATGGTACTGTGAGGCTTCTAGTGGGGAAGAATGTCAGCAAGCAGCTGCGCATGGAAAATCACCTGCTTGAACCTTAGAATTTGGTAGGATCCTCAAATCAATTTGCTGAAATTTGTTGTGTTTGTGATGAATTTGTGTTGTAAAAGAAGTGAATTAAATGGAGCCTAACGGAGTACCCCCTCCCCTTTTTGTAGTTAGATGATTATAGTATTTGTTCTATTAAATCCCCATACTACCCGTAAAAAAACTAACAATTAATTGCGGTTCCTATCAAAATTCAAACAATTTATTGCCATTCTGGTGCCTAGCAAATTTTGAAATAGCTGGAAATCTAGTAGCTTAAACTAAGAGCTCGTTTGGTAGATATTAAAATCGGATTAAAATTGAAAAACTAGCCGTTATCGTTGACTTTTATTAGGCGAGTGGGACCCAATAACGGCTATATTTTTAATTTTAATTGAATTTTAATCGATACCAAATGAGCCCTAAATGGTTGGTATACTGAAAAACCTTTTCCGGCACAAATTTCCTCTCATCTTGTCATTTTTTTTAAGGAGAATTCCGGTTGGAAATCCAAACCTTTTAATTTGTTGCATACTATACTCAAAACTTTTTATTTTTGCACATATACTCTCAAACCTTTTGTATCCAATTGTAGCTAGAGGACATATGGACTGTTAGACCCAAAAAAAAAATCAATTTGACCACATTTGGTCAAGTTTAAAATGGTAAAATTGTGATTTTTCCAATAAAATAATAAAAAGAAAAATATATTGTTCATCTTCTTCCCAACCAACAAAACCAAAATCCATGCGTCACCCTCGTACCTCCTCTCTGTTGGTTGTAAAGCCACTTTTTATCCATTAAGTCACTTTTGACTTTCTTATCCATTAAGTTACGTTTGGCTTTTTTATTCATTAAGACTTTTGGTTTTTTATCAATTAAGTCACTTTTGACTTTCTTATTCATTAAGCCCTGTTCTCTTTGCTGTTTTTGGACCGTTTTCTGTTTTCGATTTTTCAAAATAGTGAAAACGCGTTCTCTTTCCCGTTTTCGAATCCCTCACCTCCCTCTACAACCTCCGACCATCGCTTGCCCACCGACCACTAGAAACAGCCCCAATTCCCATCCAAAACCGCGAGTGCAGTCACGATTTTTCGTCAGTTACTTCCACATCTGGCCACTCTCTCGATCGTGGAGCACCACCACAACATTTCTCACAACTAGGTGCATTTAGTTCTACCATAGGTCAGCCTCAATTT
>CAIGRF010124834.1:0-10494 GCA_903798235.1 Fraxinus ornus | reverse complement strand
TGGACAAATAGAATTCTTCATCAATGAACATAGGTTTTAAACTACTTTACAGGAACTCAGTGTTAAGGTTTCCAATTAATTCAATACGAGCCCTTTTTAATCTAATAATCATGTTCTTGTGATTTCTGAAACGCATTTTTTTGAAATACACCATACATTAGTGTGATGATTCTTATGAAAGAATGTGTAGTGCATATAGGCAAAAATCAACCCAAATCACTCAACTCGACCAACATAACTGAAACTGATCAATTTAGGTTGATATTTAAGTTCAATTGAGTTGGATTAGGTTGGAAAATCAAATTTGAAGTCGGGTCGGGTCGGGTCGGGTCTCAAGTTATGCATTAAAACTCAATTCAACCAACCCAATCCGATGAATTAAAAAATTTAATACCTAAAATGAAAAAAAAAAAATCTAAATAGACACAATAGCGGAGACGAGTATGATTTAGAATGTATAAGTGTCCATTTTTTTTTTTTTTTAACATATGCTAATTGGTTTGAATACTATGTACAAATGCAAAATAATTTGACGATAAACTAAAAATTATGGACGTGATAATGAAATAAATAAATCCCAAAAAAAATTTATAAAAAGAAAATGCTCAATAGTTTCAAACTTATTTATAAATTAATTTTTAGAAAGATTTCCTTATATATAGATTAATGAAAATGTTCATAGTCCCAATTTTTTTAAAAAACCCAAATGAGTCCCAAAATAAATTATTAAAAGGATAATTAGCACATAATATCCCTGTCTTTCACTATTACAGCAAAAAAGTCAATATCTTTTATTTTTTGACATTTTTACCTTTAATTACACATTTAATTGCGCAAATTATCATTCTTATTCATTTTCATCTAATTTCTCAATAGAGAAATACGAAATGATGAATATACCCTCCTATTTAAATAAATAAAATTAAAGAAAAATATTTTTTTTAGTTTCTAATTTTTTAATAATTTTTTTGGGATTCGTTAGCACTTTTTAATTTTTTTTAATAAATTTAATTGGCACTCCTTTACACTTTTTTTTAAAAAAATGAATTTAATTTCTAATTTTTTTAATAATTTATTTGGGACTCGTTTGGACTTTTTTTTAAAAAAAAAAAACAATAATTTCTAGTTTTTTTTTAATAATTTATTTAGGGCTCGTTTGCATTTTTTTTAAAAAAAAGAATTTAATTTTCAACTTTTTAACAATTTATTTGGGAGTCATTTGCACTTTTTTAAAAAAATTAAAGTTATAATTGCAATTAATTCTTTAGCTTTTTATTTAAATATGAGGGTATATTCATCATTTCACAACTCTTTATTGAGAAATTAAATGAAAAATGGATAAAAATGATCATTTGTGTAAAAATTTGTGTTGATTTTGGGGATAAATTTTAGATTTTTGGATGATGCTAGAGATTAGACGGATAAAACGAAAGGTCAACATTGCCATCATAGGTATAAAAATCGGCCCAGTCCGGACCCTTGACCGAACCTGGTCGGGCATATTAAATTGATAGAAATGCACTTGACTCGATCAAAATCGAGCTTTGACTGAGTTGACCGGTGATTTATCCGACCCGATTGATCGATTTGATTGAGTTTTGAAATCCTTTTACAAAATTTTTAGATCCAAGGGAATTGAACATTGGATCTTTAAGAAAAACAAAGGATTCCTTACCACTTGAACACAAAGTACTTTAGTATTATTTGTGTGCAATAACTTTTATCTAACTAATCAATCATTTATAGTTTTTATAAAAATAAAATATTCTTTTAAAAAAATTTGATCAAATATTTTACTTTATTTTATAGACCTAAATAATTAGTGAAAAATAAATTAAAAATCTTAATTTTGCCCCTAAAAAAATTTATACTTTATATTTTTTCATAGGTTTTTATGTAGTGACCCGCCAGTTGAACCACCGGATCATCGGTTGAACCACTAATCCATTAACCCACTGCATTGTCCGAATCAGTGTCCGAGTCGAATTTGACAACTATGATTGCCATTGCTTCAATTAGTTACTATCAACATTTCCATTGCCATTGCTATTGTTGGAGATTTTGGATGGTGGCGGCCACTATTACCATTGCTGCAATGACTGATTATCATTATTATTCTTTTAAAAGAAAAGCATTTTTGGCTAAGCTTGAGTAGTTTACTGGGTTAACTTCAAAACAATGGTCACTCAAGTTTTTTAAGATCACATTGAATAGCTTATTTGGTTAATTTCATTTTCTTTTTTCGACAAGAATAAATTATTTCGATTGTTCGAATGTGTTACTAGAATTTTATGCTGATAGAGATTTTGACATTTTATGGACAAATTATTAGTAGTCTAATCGTGCATATTGAGGTCGATATTTTGTAAATATTGATAACAACATAAGTATGAAAAAGAATAGGCAACATTTGTAATCAAATATTTTCATTAAAGTGATGCTGCTTGAAAAATTAATTTTTAATCCATCACTGACCTGCAGTTCAATAAAGAACAGACCAATCCGAGCCACTCTTCTTCCCAAAGATCAAAAGGTCTTGTAATTCATCCCATTCTGCTCCATGAAACAAACAAACCACCTGATCAATTTCTTTCTTCTGAAACCAAGAAGGTTTTAGCGATAATAAAATCTATAGGGATTTTTCGATTTATGAGGTATTGGAATTCAACAAAAACTGATTCTTTTTTAGGAAATGGGGAAGTTCAAAGGGTAAGAAGCCATACCTTCGGAAGAGATTTGAGATAGGAATTAAATTCTTTTGATAGGATTTGGGAGCTTTGGATAAAGATTGTGAATTTGTTTTTGAAATGAAACGAACGGAAGCAGAAATTGATACGAAGAGAAGGAGAAATGTGGGTCTTGTATAGTTTGTATTGATAGTTATGATCAACATAGCCATAGCCATTGCCGAGAATCTGCAAACTGATGAATTGGCCCCAATTTGTTTGAATAAAATGAGGTAGGAAAAATGCGGCGGTGTCGATAATTTTTTTTTAATTATTTATTTGGATTTCGCCTGCACTTTTTTGAAAATTTGGGACTATAATTAAATTAATTCTTTATTTTTCTTCTTTTTTGTTTTATTTAAATAAGATGATATATTCATCATTTCATAAGACTTTATTGAAAAGAAAAAAAAAAGAATCTATTACACATCAAAGATCATATAGAAGGGTTATCAAACAATTTGAAAAGATAAAGGAGAAATTTGGCAATAGGCTCATTTGATGAAAGTATTGTACCAATAAGCCATTTTTTGTAATTTGAAAGTAAAACATTGAATCCGAGTAATTTCATAACATGCACACACACTTTTTACTTTAAACTTTTCAAATCAACCTTGATAGGGTACATGTTGGTTTACCCGGCCTCATCCCCTCCTTCACATGGGGGTTAGGTCCCACACATTTATTTGTGTGAGAGCCGACCCCATGTGAGGGAAGAAGTGAGATCGGATAAACCAAAGTGTACCCCCAAAAGGTACAAATAGCATAATTCCTTTTCAAATGTACCTCTTTGGTATAGATTAAAAGCTGCTTTTAATCACAAGTCAAAATTAACAATTAATTTTAACCACATATTTCTTGAATCCACAACTTTTCAATTATACATTTCATCAATTTTTATCAAAATTTATCACATATTGATTTTAATCTACACCAAAAGGGCGAATATCAAATATTCCCATCCCACAATCTAGTAGATACCTGTGGAACATAAGACTCAACAATCATTACTTCTTATAACATGCATCTAAGGCTGAAAATAGAATTTTTACATTGTCCACAAACTTCTAAATATGCAATATTTTTCATCTCCTGATTTTGTTTTCTGAAATGTAACATTTTCCCCCTCCAGAAAATTGTTAAAAGAACAAAATTTGTATGTATCCCCATCTATATTGCAAAGAAAAGGAGATGCATAATTAAAGGAAATAAAACGCTTAAAAAGGCTAAATGGAGAACATGTCATTTCCATGCTTTCCTTCCACGGAATTGCTTGCCAGAACGCTGTTGTTTTTTCTTCTTCTCTACCCGGACTCTTGCAATCTTGAATCTCTTTGCAGCAAGGGGCATGGCTTTCTTGTGTTCCTTTTGCTGGTTGCTTGTACCACCCGTCTGTCAAATATTATTAAAACATAAAATAAAGAAAAAGAAGCAAAAATCCTGTTCAATGAGGCCTAAAGCTGCAAACTTCCAATTCAAAAAAACCTTTATGTTATGATATATGCTCAAGACGAGAACCAAATGATAATATACAATGTTTGACTCCTACATTGGACATTATCTCTAAATGAAAATAATAATAAAAATAAGTACCTTTTTCTGTTTTATAGAAGTACGAGATTGATATTTCCCTCTCTCCTCCCTCCCAGCTCTTACCAATGCCAATTTTTGATCCTTGGTTAACTTCTTCCTTATGTTAGCCTGAAAAGAACAAGCAATTGCATCACACGAGTTCTTCAGTAGGAGAAGTGAGGTCTTATAAGAATAACAAGGAAAGCAAAATTCTCATAATAGCCCAGTTGGTGATCTTTACCAAACTAAACTTTTTTAATTGCTTTTGTTCTCCAAAAAATGGGTGAAATAAAAATCGGTTTTACTGCACTACAAGAATAAAGATGACAAGGAAGAAACTTTGAATAGAACTCACCTCGAGTTTGGCAGCATCAATTCTCTTAGTACTAAGTTGGTCTGAGCTTGGAATCTTAAATCCATGCTGGGCCAAGGCAATTTTGGCCTCCTTCTTAGTCTAATAATCAAAGAAAAGGAGAAAATTACAACAATATAAAATATTTTCAACTCAACTAAGGTTCCATATTAATTAGGGTATACCATCACAAGTAAAATATAAGGAGACAAAAAATACACAACTGTATTCTAAACATAAGATGGAAGTATCCACAATCAGATTCAACTGCAAATACAAGACAGATCAGCACAAAAGCAGCAACATACCTTGAGCTCTTTTATTCTTTGGAAGTCCTCGTTGGAAAGAATACCATCATTAGTGTCCTTGGCAGCATTCCCCACCTTTTCTCCAGCTAATTTCTTTAAAGCACGAAGACTTTTACCAGCAGCATTCAGTTGTCCGTCAAAATCAGAAAACTTCCTCTTCTGTGCTTTAGATTTCTTGTCCTTTGCAGTTCCATCATCAGATTCCACTAAAGTGGTAGAGTCCTCCTTTAGCTCCTCATCACTCTTGTATTCGGCACTAATGTCATCTGCATGATCAGCAGCTTCATTATCATTATCGCTATCAGACACTTCTTCATCCTCTTGTTCATCATCTTCACCACTGTCACCGTCAGTAACAAAGTCATCATCACTGGACCCACCAGATTCACACTGAGAATCACCTTCTTCAATAGGGCCAACATCATCAGTTTCATTATCATCATCGGGCAAGCCACTGTATCTCCCATCCTCATCAATGTCATCACCACTGCCATCATCATCATCTTGTTCCAACAACTCGACCCCAGGGACATTACTAGCAACCTGCACCTCTCCAAATGCTTTAGGCCTGGCCTTTGGGTGAGTAGGCCTCCCTCTGTCCTTCTTGATCAATAGTGAAGGACAAACCTGCAAAGTACCTTTTTAGTCTTCCTGAACAAAATCCCTTCCACTCAATTTACTGACTACTATAACATCATTGGTTCATTTACCTCTCTGAATAAAGTAACAAGTGAACGTGCAGCTGAAGAAATTGCCTTCTCATGTGATTTTTTATACAAAACGAGATCTTGCAGCAAATCTTCACTCATCAACTGGGAAAGGATAAGGTGAATATACTAGGTGTGAGATGCAGAAAGTCAAGGAAAAAAGAACATATGTGTATGGCTTCAAGGAAATGGGCATACCAAAGGCATGCGTAGACATATTTCCCGCACTACATTCAGTCCAACAGAGATTGCCTGGGAACACCAACGGGCCAAATAAGGTCCAATCAAAATGGGAAAACTTATTTCTCAAGGGAAAAAAAAAAAAAAAAAAGAAGTAATACCTCTGTGCGTGATCGATCGTGCACAAATTGATTGACTACTTGCTTAAATAATGGTTCTACTGCATCAGGTGGCACCTAGAACAGAAAAAAAAAAAACATCAGGACTGAGCAAGAATCTCTCTACTGACAACAGATGAGGCAGTCAGCACTTCAGTGAAGGGGAATAAGATTCAACCAAATAGAAAATACCATGTCATGGCACGCCTGCACAGCTGCTGCGAGTAAACTTGTGACGTCACGTTGATAAGGCTGAACGAAATATAATCAGACTTCAGCTAAAAATCAAAATCAATTGCCTACACGACTCTCTGAGAATAATAAATTACACACCTGAATGTATTTCTGAAGGTAAGGATAGAAGTTTAACAAAATCAAGCGGTGAAGTCCAACAGTTCGGGAAATTACTTTTAAGATCATCATCTTAACCTACAGGGAAAAATAAACAGATAACAACAAAACTCCCTATTGCAAAACAAAGTGATGAAAAAATGAATATGAATTACCTCAAACCTTTCATTGCTAGTTTGCAAGCGTGAAAACAGCTTTTCAGCAAAGCCCTGTAGGAAGAATACGAATCAAATGCTTTCTACCATTTTCAACAGAACACATCACAGCAAACACTGACAATATTCAAACGAACCTGTGCATCTTTCAAATGGTTTAATGGTGAAAAGTAATTTGAATTATTACTACTCTCAGAGGAGAGCCGCTGCTGCTTCTTCATACTACGAATTACACGCTGCAATTTCGCTTTCTTTTTCTTTTTGCTCGATGTTGTGCCTTTATGCTTTGCCTAGATGTTCAAAAATTTATTATGAGTTATCTGCCATTCATTTTAACCACAACAACATGATAATGGTTTTTCCTTTGTTCAATTCATAATGAAAATGAAGCAGAAAAGAAACATCTGCTGGACAAGGATTTTTCCTACAATCCACATTAACAAGTTTATGCAATAAGGAAGGTCTCCCAGCTTGAATAGCATACTAAACTATCCATTCTTAAAAACCCAAGTTGCACACAGAAGAAACAACAGTTTGGATACGAGGGTTTTGTTAGCTAATAAATGAGATGCTAAAATTACCAATGATTTCTCAAACACCAAGCCCAGTTTTTGGGTCATGTGTTGGTCGAATACCAACCTTGTAAATAGACTCTTTATTGACTACTATTTGAGTCTGCTGTGTTTCAAGGTCATCTTCACTGCCTGAATCATCAGTGTCATCATCATTTTCAATCTTCTCAAAATCAAGAAGAAATGACAGAGCAGCTATCATGATCCTGAAGTGAGTTTTTCAAGTGTGAACACGCAATGTAAAATCGAAAAACAAGAGTAGGACAACTGAATATGCAATTTTGGTACTCACTTTGAGGACACATGAAAACAAGCCATGCATATGGCATTTGCTGTCCTATCATCAAACCAGACCTTCCTCCGATGAAAATCACAGATGGTAATAAGAGCTCTCTTCGCTATTGCCTCATCTTCTTGCTAACATGAAACAAGAACTCAGACAATAATGATTAAACCACTGGGAATCAACTAAAAATGAGAAAAACAGGTTTACCTAGTAAACTTAAGTACCTGCAGCATGCCAAACAAAATATTTTGAAGTGCCCGATTCTTGTGATCATTCTTATGCTTCTGATTCATCCGCCTAATACCATGTATTACATGCGAGAATGCTAGCTGCCTCAGCACCCTATCCCCCAAACTTTGGAGCTCCATGAATAATTCAAGTGTCTCCACAATATCAACTAGCTAATACCCAACAAAGTAATACCAACAATAATTTAGAACGCTGGTAAATATAAACCCTCCTGAGTTCTGTCTCAAAGTTCCATCTAAAAATCATTAGTATAAAATACAAATATGCATCTAAAATAGGCTTTTAAGAGGGACAACTTGCTCTTTAATTTCTAAACCCTCAAAATAATGGAAATTTACATTTTATGCTGCAATTATTTTCAATTATTTCAACGCTCTGACCGTGTTAAATTATAATTAAGAAATTTTAAAAACCAAACATTATTCAACTAATGACAAACAAATCTAAACAACACATTCATCAGAAAATAATTCAAAAAATCCAAAGACAGTACCTTGCGATTACTTAAAAGAATCAGAGCTTGAGTTACATGCACCCTGAGTCCTGACGGCAGGGATCGGGCCGAAGACTTCAAAAATCGTGCCAGCTCTTTTGGGAATTGCGCTAATTGTTTAGGGTAAAATGGAGTGACATGGGATAAGAACAAGGTTCTGTCACCCAAATCCTTCGCCACCGTCAGGTCGGTGGCGATTCCACTCAATGAGGTGAAATTTAAAGCCGCTTGCTGCTCGAAAAGTTCGAGAGATGACTTGAATTGGTTGTAAATTAAAACGAGCTCCGACGTATAGCCTTCAGGGTCGGACTTCATCTTGGATTGTAGAACTGGAAGGCTAAGCTTCTCCGATGCACGACCCGAGGCAGACATGGAATCCTGTATCGGGCCCCCGGAAGAAGCCATGGATTGTATTTTCAGTGCTTGTAGGCAGGGCCGGTCCTGTAATTTCCAACAGTGCATTATGCAACGTATTGCTATTAGAACACTGAAAAGTAGAACAAAAAACAAATATAAAGAACAAAAGATTTATATTATAAAGTAACAATGCCGACAAAAGTTCAAATAATCAGTTAAATACTATTCGTCTTGCTGTTTTAGAGGCAAAAACATTAATCAAATCTGAATAATTTAACTGTTCAACCATATCAAGTTAGAGCAAGACATTGCTTACTTGAGAAGTAGAAAATCGACGAAATTTGTGGAATCAAGCCCTATTCCAACGTTGCATCTTAGTTATCATAAGCCTGAAATTGAATCATTCACAATCAAGCTATCTATACACTATAGGTAAAGTCATACTTCAAACACAATATTCCTTTCTCGAAAGTCACAATCACTATTTGTATTATCGAAGTGTTGTTCGCTCCATATGGATTTTAAAAAATTAATGGTATTGATATTTTCCAATAACCAAGTTACAAGATGTTCGCTATGCAACTATTCAAGACATNTACAAAAATAATAATGAAGAACTAAATTGCAGTTGAAGGAGGCCTCTGCCTGATTTCCCTGAAAGCCCAAAGTCATCAAGGACAAGGTCAGAAACTCTATTGGATCTAGGGTTGCATTTTACCCCAACCCAATTACTACGAGGGCTATCATCATCTTCATTCCAAGAACTTAATTTCCCTTCTGGATCTTAAATGTCAGCCTTGAAGACAATCAACCCCAGAATATCAATATATCATCATTTAAAGAAGGGCTCAAAGATTTTACCCAACTTGGTGAGGATAAACAAATGAAAAACAGAATGCTGACTAGAATTCTTCTCATTTTCAAACCAGCTGTTTAGTTTTAACTTTTTAAAAATCAGGTTTAAGCGTTTTTTAATAAAAAATCAGGTTTTAATTTCACAATTAATATTAATAATAATATTGTAAATTAAATTAATTTATATACCCACACTTATCAAATTTCATCACAATTCTCAAACCCTACTCTCTCTCTTCCATCTCCTCTGACCTCTCCCTCTCACCCTCCCTTCTCCACCTTGTCACAGCAGTCATGATGATCGCTGCTGTGTTACGTCAGTGTCGACGCTGGTACTCGACGCTGCTGCCAGCGTGTTTGGTGGGTGGACGACACAACAGCGCCTCGACATTTTCCTCACGGCGGGGGATCTGTGGATGTGGGGACGATAGCGTCCGATCTGTTGCAGGTGGAGGTGGCGACCGCCACCGCGAGAAAATCTCTCAGATTACTCCAGCGTGCGGCGGCGGTGGTTGTTGGGTTTTGATGTACGTAGTTAACGGTGGTGGTCCGTGTGGTGGCACTGTGGTGCGGTCGATTTTTGTTATTGTTGTGGTGACGGTTGTGTGGTGTTGTGGCGGAGTCGACGGCGGTAGTGGTGTTTTTCTTGGTGTGATGGTGTGGGCGACGATGTGATGGTTGTTTTTAGTTATTATTATGGCGGTGGTTGTGGTGGTGTTGCGGAGTGACGATGGTGGTGTTGTTCAGACGGCGACGGTGGTGGTTGGTGGTGGTGGGTGTTTTAGGGATTGGGGTCAGCGGCGAATGGGACAAAGTGTCTATGACCAACTATTTGGTCGCCTGTGACCTGTGACCAAGTATTGGTGGTGTTTTGGGATTGGGGGACGAGTGTTTGGATGTATGTGACCAACTATATCGATCTGTGACCAATTATATAGTTCTCTGTGGCTAACTATTTAACTGTGACCTTCAAATTTGTTAATCTGTGACTCAAAATATAATATGTGACCAACAAATTTGGAAATCTGCGACCAACAAATTTTCTCAATTTGTGACCAATTAAAAATCCGTGACCTATAATTTTTTTCATTTGTGACCTTAAAGTAGTCTGTAACTAATTAATTTGATAAGTTGTGACCGAAAATTAATTTTTTAACTACTTAATAAAATATT
>CAIGRF010124800.1:18537-43038 GCA_903798235.1 Fraxinus ornus | reverse complement strand
ATATCAACTACGGATTTCTTGGTTATAAAGTTCGTTGTTTGTTTCCATAGTGTTGAGTATTAAGTCACAATTTCATGTATAAATTTTTTTTTTTTTTTGATAACCGTGGATGTCCGGGCCAGCTTGCGCGCACCTCGACTAATCTCACGGGGCCTGAAGTTTACAGCCCGTACTCACCTTAGTAGCTCTGAGGGGATTCGAACTGGTGACCATTGAGAAACAAACCCAATGCCTGACCAATTGAGCAACCCCTCAGGGTTAATGTGATTTAGACAACTAACAAGCATAAAATCACTCCAGCATGCAATCAATCAAATTTACTAAAAGTAATGTCTCAATCATTCTCTTGCATAGTATGTCCTATCATCAAATTTTGCAAGTTGTTATGTGCCTACCATTTGTTAAACATATTCAGTATGAATATGTAATTCAAATTTTCTATTGATGCCAAGCAACAATGGACTGGGAACTGAAGAAACATACCTATAATGGCCTAAAATACCGACTACTGCCATAGTCATTCCCGCAAAGTATGTGTACGTATCACCAACAAAAACAGATGAAGGATACCTATATAACAAACATGAACAAAGATATAACTGTTAGCATGCAGTGAGAGTTATTGTACATGTTAAAAAGAACCACAATATGATTACCAATTGTAAGAAAGTAAAGCTAAAGAAGTGGCGAGCAAGGGTTGAACAAGGTAAATGGAGAATGCATGTGCTAGTTTGTATTCAGGATCATTTGATGCCCCAATTTGCATGACATTATGTATCAAGATCTGCAGTTATAATTATGTCATATTTAGTAAATGAATAAAGAAGATTCATATCGATATCCAGATGATTTCTAGCTTACAGCACAAGAAATAATAACTGTCTGCCCAACTTCAAGGCCATTGATGCCAGCATGAATATTGATTGAATTTGTGCAAAACACAGCCAAGAGTCCCATATAGAGTTTATATATCCATCCTGTTCATATGAAGACATGTTACTTACCGAATTGGAACATACACAAATTTGGGAAAAATTTAAAAGAAACATAGAGAGACAAGTTCTTCTTGATGAACAATTTATTTGTAAGACAACAAAATACCTAAATCTAAAATGTCTAATCCAATGTATGGAACAAGAGGCTTTGGAATACTGATAGTTGTATGCCCAGCATAGGCCATTAACAATGGAAGAGCTGCTATAGATGGCAACACTAGTTTCCTGTCTTCAAGGTTACATATAAGTAATTAATTATCCATCGCATAAGCAATTCAGAAAACATAGCAAAAGAAACAGGGGACTTCTATATTAATAAAACTCACACTCTCCAAGGCACATCAAGGACATCATCAACAAATCCAAGCAGAATCATGAAGCAGATTGATGCTAGTGCAGCATTGTATTCAACCAACCACTTCTCAACAAAAAAGTTAAAAGAGTTAGACCTTTGACTACAAGAAGATAGGAAAGCTCAAAAAATCAAATGGAAAATCAAAGGTGAACAGAATTTTGTAACCAAAAAAAAAAAAAAAATTCGAAAGAGAACAAACAAAGAGAGGAGAATAACACCATAGAATGTGAAAGCTGATAGCATGTACATATCCAAAACCATCTATAATATTATTCATTTCACTAACATGTATATTCCCAAATTTCATAAAATTTCTTTTCTATTTGGTCAATTAGCACAGGTCATTCCACAATGACTCACCAATTGAAGAACTGTAACTCCATAAAACTGTATCATGAGTCGATTCTTAATTACCAATAAAAAATATCATTCTAAATGTTGCCCCATCGATCACTTTTGCTTCTCTATCAAATCCTAACATATGATTCTGGAGCATTCCCTCACAGCTTTGCTTCCATTGATAATGATATTCCTTACAAGAAATTAATATATTTAAAGAAGGAAAATCCACAATGTCAAAACTTGAATTGGTTTCTGGTTCAGTATGACAATTGCCACAAGCACCCATAACAAGTAACTACAATTACCAAATCATGCAATTATACAGTAAATCATGGGTACTGCCTTACTATTATAGTTATTTTGGATTCTGTAATGTTCTAAGAGAATATACACACATTTCTCCCTACGGGAGTTTCTTCACACTTTAAAAACTATTCAACTAATACCTCAAGAAGCTCCAAGAAGTGCTCTTACATTTTAAATCGGTCTTGGTAACAAGTGAGCAGGCCCCCATACATACTCTGTGAAACATTTTGTTGTTTGTAGGTGATAGGAAGACACGTGTGAAAATTTATTAAACTGGTTTACCATAAAAAAAACATTTGAAACGATAAAATTCAGGCATTCATTGACTATTAAGCAAACAATAGGAGGCAGGGGACATTCTTGATGCAATAATGCTGTAGAAGTTTAAGTAGTAAGTATTTATCATGCTCAATAATTAAACTATTACAAGAGATGCAACAAGGCAAATGTACTTACGTTTGAATCTGCTGTGAAGTTAAAATATTGAAACAATATTGCCACGACTAGAAATACTGTCCCTACAACAATGCCTAATGATTCAGGCCTGCATAACATGTATTAATACCAAGGTTAATCAAAACTATTCTTATCAAATGCAAATCCACCAATCATATAATAAGGCTAATTTACAGTCTGCACACTAATTTCATGCAAATTCATGTGAAATAAAAAATTCTAAGCTTTTCTCAAATTCACCTGAATATTACCTAGGGGCAGATCCATAGGTGAGCAGGGTGGGCTCTAGCATACCCAACCCCCAAAACAATCAAAGAAAATTTTACAGCTTGGCCGTTTCATTGAGCCGGTCAATTTTTATTATAATTCTCGACCGTTAGGAAAATTTTTTAATACCATTTTGAAGCACTCATGGTGTACTTTTGTAATGCACCTTTCAATTTGCATAACCACTAAATGATGAGGTCGCAATAGCAAGTTAAAAATGGTTGCACGAAATGGGTTCAATAAATGGTTGTCACCTCTTTTGGCTTATATTTGGGATATATTTCTCAATTGTCGAGGCAGGTTCTTGGTATCGCTTTGAAGAACTCACAACTAACTATGCGATATATATTTCGAAATGAAAGGCCATTAAAAGATGGACTAAAAATAGTTAGCTAAAGATGACATTTATTGTACTATATGCAAATTTGATTATATAGATGTTGTGTCAACTCGATTAATTATATAAATGTCAAACTTCAAGGAGCAGTGTAACAAAAAGAAAAATAAAAAACTTTGATTTTGTAGTAATTGGCGAAAATTTGCCTCAAATATGAGTGGAACTAATTAACACAGAAGCTCTAACAGATGTTAATATTTCATTGCTCAATTGATACTCTAATAAAGTGTTCCTCAATTCTATCCATAACCCAAAAATTCATTTTAATAGCGTGTAAGTTCAAAACTTTATATTAAAGTGAATTAACCTTATAACGACATTCCATTACAATAATTAATAATTCAAAAAATCCGGAAGCTCAAAACCCCGAAATTAAATAGAAACTTACACTTTAATGGATCCCTCGGGGGTACCTTTCTTGTTAATATCGAACCCAAACATATTTCTCCTCAGCACGTACTTCGACGCCACAGGAATCATAGAAACTGTAATAAAAAACCCAACAAAGCTGACGAATGCATTGATCAAAACCGATTTTTTCAGTTCATATTCTATCTTGTAGTGAGAGAAGATCAAGTAAAAATATGGGATCGCGAAAATAGAAAAGATTTTGAGGATGGTGTAGATTTTCGCGGGCCGCATGGGTTTTGCGGGTTCGGGATTGGTTTTATCCGGGTCGGGTTTTGCCGTTGTGGTGTTTGTTGCTGAAGGTCGCTTCCTAGCTGCCATTGTTGCAGGTTTCATCCAATCTCTCTCTCTCTCTCTTTGTACTGTGTTTATTATAGGGATCTCGATCTCGGAGCGAGACCAATGGGATATTTCCACGTGGATAAAGTTTGTCACATGTGGGACTCGATTGATGATGTGTCAACTCTGGGTTGGTCAATATTGTCATATTGACATAAAATGAATTTCATAAATTGAGCTGCATTTTATTGAAAAAATAGATTTTGCAATTTTGATTTTTTGAAAAATGTGTTATTAAAAATAATAGAAAAAATTTGAATTTGCGTTTAAAATTATTTTATCGATAGAATAGAAAATGTGATTAAAAAAAATTAGAGAAAAATGAGTTTTAAAATAATTGAGAAAAGTGTTATATTTAGAGACCGGAGATGGTCAAATCTAAGTAACATTAAAGACTAATTAAATAAGTATTTGACAATTTTCAATAAATTAAAGGGATAATCGTAATAGCGGTATCAAACCTTTCATTTAATAGTAGACTTTGTCCAAACCTTTAATTTGTGACATCTACGGTATCAAACCTTTCATTTTTGCCACTAACGGTACCAAAACTTTCAAAATGTCTACAATTGAAGTCCAAATAGATGGTTTCTATTAGTTTGACCGTTAGTTGACCAAACAATTGACTTTGACAATAATGTTGATTGATTTTAAAATGTTAAAATGGTAATTTTACATTTTTTATAATAAAAAAACCAAAATCAAATAATTAAAATTAAAAACTCATTCCACATTTTTCTTCCCCATCCCAACCCCAAATCTGCAAATCTGGGTTGGAACTCGGAGAACGCTTCAACAAGCTCGGGAATGGAGTCCCCAGAACCGAATGTACACTCTGCTACAATGGCAATGACTCTAAGGAACTTTGCATGTGCATTTGGCCCAAAACTTCATCTTGATTGACCATGGAATCAAAAACCCAAAATTTCATCTTCTTCCCACCCCCACACTTACCCCCACATTCCCTCACCCAACTCCAACCAAACGAACCAAAATCAGCCTACCTCCATCGTGCCGATGATCGCAATACAGCCACACACAAGCTGCAGCGACCGCCACAAGTGCCTCCGCAAATTAGCAGCAAGAAATAGACCTCACCAGAAACTTGCTTAAACGGCATGCAGAAAATCCCTAAACCATTTTCAATCCTTTATCTCTTCTTCTCCTCTTTGGTCAAGATAGTCTATTGGCAGACCATTTCAGCAGTGAATCCATATTTTTATAGAGGTGCTCCGTTTCTGATCGGTTGTTAAGTCCAAATCTCTAATCCGGCTTACGTAGATGTACATAGTTGGGCAACAAGTTTCGACACCATGGATTCGAGGATTCGAAGATGTTTATTTCTCAAATTTGCAGATTTGGGTGAGGATGGGGATGAGGGTGGGTAGACAAGAAAAATGTGGAATGAATTTTTAATTTTAATTATTTGATTTTGGTTATTTTATTATTGAAAATGTAAAATTACTATTTTAAACTTTTAAAATCAATCAACATTATTGTCAAAGTCAATTATTTAGTCAACTAATGGTCAAACTAACAGAAACCATCCATTTGGACTTCAACTGCGGACACTTTGAAAGGTTTGGTACCGTTTGTGGCAAAAATGAAAGGTTTGGTACCATAGGTGGCACAAATTAAAGGTTTGGACAAGGTCTGCTACTAAATGAAAGATTGGGTACCGCTGCTGTAATTATCCCTAAATTAAATTCTTCATTAATTTATAGTTTCAAGTGAGTTATTTTGACATCAAATATTTCATTCAATTCTAAATGTTTCGATAAATAAATATATCACATAAATCACCTCGCAGAGGAGGACGTGAATATGCTTGGTCCCGTTAAAATTGAAGTACGTTGGGGCTCGAAGTTAGGGATGGCAACAGTTCAATTCGGGGTGGGTTCGGCCAAAATCATAACTGCACCACCAAATTTTTGGTCATACCATAACCACGCAAGTCGGTTCGGTTCGATTAATAACCACGAAAATAAATTATTTTTTATAAGTCCAAACTCCAACCGTCAAATTGAAAAAAAATATATGAAGAAATGTCAATAAAAATAAAAATACAATACTAAGTCAATTTAGCAAACAATAGCCCAAATGAAAATTCAAACAATATCACAATTTCCAAATGCAAAATTCGAATTTAACAAACAACATTATCAACATAGGTCAAGACTCTTACTAGCATAGGGCAATCTTCATTCTTTCCCACAACTTTTACTAGCATAGGTCAAGAGTCAAGAATCAAAGTTGATTCCTATAAAATAAATAAGAAATGTAATTAGAGTTATAATACAACCACACTACCTAATCAAGAATAATCTTAACTGAAAATTTGAACAACAAAAATGTACATCTTCGTCAATGTCCTCCTCACTAAACCTTGCACAAGCTCCGGAGTATGACAAAGGAACATAATCTTCTACACACAATAGAGAAAAAATTTACAATAAAAGAAAGTGCATGAATAACAAATATAAAATAATAAATCCCGTTGACCCCGAAAAATGGTCCAACAGAAAATGATGATTCCAAATGTTTCTTGATTTGTATTATGATTATTTTTATGATGAAAAGGGGGTCGGCTTGAGGAGTAATATTTTAAGTAAAGAGTGCTCAAGTTTTCTTTGAGTGCATAAATTTTCATTACCTTCAAATGGTGCTAAGTGTGTGTTTTTATAGTAGGATACAATAACTACAGACCGTTAGATAGTAAACTATGTGGCCTCATCTGCTTGACTAATACATCACATCCTAAGATATCAATCATGCCATAAATGCCAAGATCTTCTTATATTGCTTTTTCATTCCTGATGGGACATTGTAGGTTGGTAGAGGCGACGTCAACAGTGTGTTGTCCCATCAATCCTTCTTTTGGTGCTTCGGTTTATACGGTTTAAGTTCTTCTGTCGGAGGTTCGGCTGGGTATCTTGCACATGAGGTCGGATGAATAAGCAACCGCCAACGTAATATCGGGTCGGCCGACCTCCAGGCTTTGTGCAAGTTCGGTTTCCCTCCACGTGGCTTATTTATTTTATGATTATTTATATGAGTAACATTAGTCCCCTAAGTCCAGGTACGATTATTTATGTAGTGCATGGACTTCTGTAATGCATTGGGCAACAGGGGTAAAATTCGCGCGCTAGTTCGGAATCTGGAGGATTCCTTCCTGGTTGAATGGAGCATTCGTCCTTAGAAAGTGAGTTAATGGGGACAGATTGTATGACGTAACCCTTTGGTTATGACGAGCCAAAATAGCGGGTTTCAAAGGACACGTGACCTTAGGTGGGTATTACCGCTGAGGCGAGGCCTTGATTGTTGGGACGAGCCGGAAATGGAAGAGGGGAACGGGATCGTAGGGAATATGATTATAAACGAGCCTTATTGCCCAGGCAAGGCCTTACTTGTTAAGGCGATCCTTTTTTCCGACCTAGTGGCGTCCCCTCCACTCAAAATTGGCAGATTCTCAATACAGGACAGTTGGATATCCTGTCCATTCCCAAGACTTGAGCAACGTGCACATTTAATGCGCAATGATGATGCCGGTGCACTCATGCCTATGTATACGCATGTTATGAGTGCATGTCAGACACGAATCCATCAGGGCCTTTGATTCAAAATAAAATAGGCGTCCTTTCAACTTTAATGCGGATGATGGGATTACAGATGTATGGTCCAGATTATTTTCGAAGGGACATCCAACGGTAGGGGTTCCTTCGTGAAGCCTATATAAGACATTGGGAGCCCACATTTTCATCTTTTCACTTTCTTAGATTTTTAGAGACTAAGTTCTTGGAGTTGTCTCGTCCGAGCCCAATATTTCTTGTTGTAGCCGTTGATTGGATCGTGCTCTCTTGTTTTATATCTTCAGGGCTTGGGTTTCTAGATTTTGCGTAAGTATCTCTCTTTATTGAGTCGATTTTCGACCCTTTTTTCTCTTTTTTAATGGCTTCTTCTTCGAGAAAGGGGAGATCTGAGGGGTCTTCTAAGGTAGACATGGCTATTATCTGTACGGAGGCTAGGATCCCCCCAGTTATTCCCACTGAGAGGATTATGGAGGCGATGGGGAGACCCCATAGTGCGTGGATGATGCAGGAGGGGCCCATAGATTATGGCGTTAGGTAGGGGGCCTCTTTATGGCCAACTGATATAAAGGAGGCAAGCTTGAGGGGTTTAGGGAGTCATATAGGATCCCAGATGATATCGAACAGCTGTTACCCACCCAAGAGGAGAGAACATGTTTCCCAAGGCAGGGTTGTGTGGCAGTGAGTGAGGCGATACTGGCGGGTGGATTAATGTTGCCTTTGCACCTTTTTTTTAGGTACATCCTTAGGCAGTATAACCTTGCCCCTACCTAATTAGTGCCCAACGCTTGGAGTCAACTAGCGGGGCTTTCCTCATGTGGAAAGAGGCTACACGAGGCGGGGATAAGCTCCCTCACGTATTTCAAACCCTATTTCAACCCCGAGCCTCTAGTGGGGGTCGATTGCAAGGGGTGGTATTGTATCAATCCTTGGGGCTCACATTCCCTCTTCGTATGGGGGACCCCAACCTCTATAAAAAACTAGAAATCATCTTGGTTTTGGGTGAGGGGTCGCGGTAGACTGTGGAAGGGGATGTGGTCCCAGAGATAACAGTACCGACCCAATATCATGAGTATAGTGAGTTGAGCCCCATATGTCTTTAATGTTTATTATTTTATCTCTTTTAATGCCGAATTGATGAGAGGCTTGTGCAGCTGCAGCTGATCGATTTCAACTCGACCCGTTTGAGTGGGCTGTGGTAAGGGTAATCTATGAACTGCCCATAGAGCAGAGGAACTTCAAAAATTTGATTGCAAAAAAAGCCCCCTTTGTCACTCACTTTTTGATGGCTACCAAAGGTAACATCATAGGTCTTGTTTTCTCTCTGCGCCTCTATTACCATAGCTCATTTGATTTTTCGCCTTTTTGTAGGTCAACACGATAACAAGGAACATGTGAAACCCACCCTGTTTGATTTGAGGAGCCTCGGAGAGGCTCAAAGAAAGAAGCCCTTGAGCAAAGGCTCGTCTTCTTATAAAAACCAAAGGGATGAGTTGGCTCATTTGTCCAAGGTGAACCCTCCACCCCTCATTCGAAAGCTAATGAAAAAGGTAAGGGGGTGGGGCAAAAGGAATGAGAGGAATCTGCAAATAGGCCTATTAAGAGGAAACTGACTATCACCAAAAACGTTGGTCTCCCACCTTCCCCTAAACGGTAGACTACCTTGGGGGAGTCGCTGCAGAGGCTCATGGTGGTTGAACCTATTTTTGCCATCAAAGCGGTGGAATGTGACGAAGTGAAGGAGGAAGGGGTTCTCCTCCAAAGAAAAAAGAAGGAAGTCGCTGACTTGAGCATCCCCAGCGACAATAAGGCTCAAAATTTTCTGGGAGGTCGAACCGACGAAATTGCCTCAACGATTTTGGAGATGCTTCCGGTGGAGGCCCAAAGGGTGGCAGGGCTTAGCCATAAGTACTGGATCGAGAGGTATGCCACCCATGTCAAATCTTGTTGCATAGAGGATCTGCTGGAAGTCGGGCTCGCCATGCAAGCTCGCTCACAGAATTTCTTCGTTACTGCCCAGATGGAGGTAAAGCGAATGCAGGGTATTATGAAGGATTATTCCCTCCGGGCCCAGAATGCTAAGTTTTCTACTATTAAGGCCAATGTCACTGCTTCTTCAGCAAAGAAAATTGCTGAAGTCTCTAACATGAAGCTTGTCGAGGCCGAGTCCAGGGTTGAGGTGCTTTCAAAAGAAAATAAAGAGTTGAAGGAAGAAGTCCACCTCTGCCGGGCTGATGTAAACGCCTTGACTAAGCGAGTGGAAAACTCTAATAATCTGCAGAAAATTGCTTCGACGACCTTAGAGGTGGCAAATAAAGAAAATGGAAAATTGAAGGCTCGTGTTGAGGAGCTTCAGGTCGAGGTGTCGACTTTTGACGAAAAGCTAAAGAAGGCTGAAGAGGCGGTGGTCCATAACTACGTGGCACATTTTCATGAAACCGCTGAGTACGATGGGTTGGAAATTTATTGGCGGAGGGTCGCTTTTGACGAACTTTTTTCGAAGTTGGCAGAGCTGTATCCCCAGTTGGATTTATTTCCCCTAAGGAATGATTTCTTGCCGGAAGAACCCTCGACTCCAGCGATTGAAGGAGGGTCGGAGGTGGCGGAGGCTTCAGAGGGGTCTCCAAAGGAGGACGTCGTGCGCGTAGATTAGGCCCCTTTGTAAATTTTGTATTTCTTTGTAAATTTTGATTGCAATGAAATCAGTTTCTTTCATTAAACCTTTGTGTGTTATACGCTCCTTTATAATTTTGTCAGTACTTATTTCTCTAATATAGACCCCTAAATGATAATACTTAGCTGTCTGACATGAATTAGGTAGCACACATTTTTGCAAAGGTTACGAACTGTTGCCTGAGTTCGTCATAGAGGAACATTTGATGAGAAAACACGAGCGGGTCATATTCAATAATTTAGCCAATAATTTATGGACTTTTCATAATTTATAATTTGATGGAGTTATGGGTTCGCCATATATTAACCATTTTACAGAGGCGTATGAACTGATCATACTTACTTGTCATAATTGATAATTTGATAGAGATATGGGCAAAATAAGAGACGTTTATTTGATCATAGCAGTGCACATACAGACGAGGTCTTACTGATAATACATGCGGAGGTGTTCCATATTCCATGAATGGGGCTGAGCCTTTCCATCTATATTCTCAATCAAGAATGTTCTTAGCTGGACTTCGCCTGCAATTCGATAGGGACCTTCCCAATTAGGACCGAGTGTGCCTACTCTAGGCTCTTTTGAGGATAGGAACACTCTTCGGAGCACTAAGTCTTCTCTCCTGAAAGATTTCCGTTTGACCTTGGCGTCTTCCTTTGGTATACCACATGTTTAAGCTGTGAGGCCTCTCTCATTTCTTCAAGAAAGTCAAGTTTACCTCGCCTTATTTCTTTGTTGGTGACTTCGTTGAAGTGCAGGCGCCGAGGTGACGGCAAACCAACTTCTACTGAGCTCATTGTTTCTGCCCCATAAGTCATGGAGAATGGAGTTTCACCAGTAGCAGTTCGGCTCGTAGTTCTTATCACCCATAACACGTTGGGGAACTCATCCACCCATGCTCCTTTTGACTCGTCAAGCTTCTTCTTGAGTAGATGCTTTATGGTCTTATCAACTTGGCCGTTTGCTTGAGGATGGTGAGGGGAGGAGAAATGTTTTTTGATGCCTAGTTCATAGCAAAGGTCACGAAATTTCTTGTTATCGAACTGTCGCCCATTATCCATAACTATAGAATATGGGATTCCGAACTGACATACAATATTCTTCCATAGAAACCTGGATGTGTGCGCTTCAGTGATCTTTGCGAGTGGTTCAGCTTCAACTCATTTGGTGAAATAATCGATGGCGACAATTGCATAATTAGCCCCTCCCTTTCCCTTGAGCATGGGCCCTATTAGGTCGATCCCCCACTTGGCAAAGGGCCAAGGACTATATACAACAGTGAGTTCCTGGGATGTCTGTCTCTGTATGGGGGAGAAGCGTTGACACTTGTCACATCTCTTCACGAAGTAAATGGCATCATTCCTTAAGGTAGGCTAGTAATACCATTATCTTAGGACTTTGTGGGTGAGGGTTAAGCCCCAAGTATGGTTTCCACATATTCCCTTGTGTATTTCCTTTAAAACGTAGTCCGCTTCGTTACCTCCAGTGCATCGTAGGAGCGGCGAAGAAAACCCTCTTTTGTATAAGACCTCGTCCTTGATTATGTAATGAACAGCTCTACGTCTGAGTTTTCGGGCCTCTTGCTTATTTTCTGGGAGGATGTGATCCTTGAGATATGCTAGGATGGGTGCATCCAGTTGGGAGTTTCTGCAATCCACATCACCTCTTTGACTTAGCTGTGGAAGGCTTAGTGAGGTAGTCAATGGGTACGAACTTGAGTAACTCCGAATCCTTACTGCTGGCCAACTTCGATAGCGCGTCTGCATGTGTGTTAATTCAAATTTATCGAAGTAAGGGATCAGCTCTCTGACCTTCTTCAGGTAAGTAGCCATACCCTTGTCTTTGCAAAATCACCGTTGACCTGGCTTACCACGAGTTGTGAATCGCTTCGGACAGCCACACTTTTCACCTGCATTTCTTTGGTTAGCTTGAGGCCTGCCATGAGTGCCTCATATTCGACTGCGTTGTTGGTTGTCTTAAATCTAAACCTTACGGCGCAGTTAAGTTTGTGGCCTTCTGGGCTTTCTAGCAGCACTCCAGCCCTGGAACCATTTTCTCCAACCGACCCGTCCACAAACAATACCCAGGTCGGTGGTTCCATGGGTTCCATGGTAGTATTGATGTCTGTCGCTTCTGTAAACTCCGCCATAAAACTTTCTATGGCTTGTCCCTTCATCGCAGTTCTGGGCTGGTATGAGATGTCGAACTCACTTAGCTCCATAGCCCATTTCATTAATCTCCGGAAGCATCCAGTTTCTGGAGCACCTGCTTGTGGGGGAGGTTTGTCAGGACGCGGATACTGTGGGCCTCAATTTTCTTGAGGCTATCATATGCGATAAAACTAGCTTTTCCACATCAGTATAACGCATTTCCGCTGGTAAAAAAGCCTTGCTAACATAATACACAGGCAGTTGTATATTATCTTGTTCCCGCACAAGTACCGAACTTATTGCATTGGCACTTACATCCAGGTATAATAACATAACCTCTCCTTTTTTTAGTTTGGAGAGGAGTGGGGCCTAAACTAGGTGTCTCTTCAGAGCCTGGAACGCCTCTTCGCATTCTTCGCTCCATTGGAATTTTTTCCTTCCTTCAGAACCTGGAAGAATGGGAGGTATCTGTCGGTAGCTTTGGAGATGAAGCGGTTCAGTGCTGCAAGTCTTCCCATAAGGCATTGCACCTCTTTTGGCTTGTTGGGAGACCTCATGTCTAGTAGCACTTTGATTTTCTCAGGGTTCGCCTCAATGCCCTGCTGGTTAACCATATATCCCAAGAACTTGCCCGAGGCGACCCCAAAGGCGTATTTAGACGGATTGAGCTTCATGTGATATTTTCTAAGAATTTCGAATGTGGCTTGCAGGTGCATTATGTGGTTTGTTGATTTGAGGCTTTTTACTAACATATCATCCATGTATACCTCCATGGTTTTACCCAGTAGGTCAGCGAACATCCTGTTAACTAGCCGTTGGTAAGTGGTACCGACATTCTTTAAATCGAAAGGCATTACCCTGTAACAATAAAAACCCCTATCCGTTATGAAGTAGGTGTGTTCCTCATCAGCAAGATGCATTAGGATCTGGTTGTACCCTGAATAGGCATCCATGAATCTTAGAAGTTCATGTCCTACAGTGGAGTCGACTAATTGGTCGATCCTTGGAAGTGGAAAACTATCTTTTGGTCAGGCTCGGTTGAGGTTAGAAAAATCTACGCAGACCCTCCACTTGCCGTTAGCCTTCTTTACCAGAACAGGGTTGGATATCCACTTTGGGTACACTGCTTCCCTGACGAACCCATTGGACATAAGTCGGTATATCTCCTCTTTGAAGGCTGTGTATCGCTCTAGATTTAAAGCTCTTCATTTTTGTCGGTGGGGAGTGAACTTGGGGTCTATGTTGAGTTGGTGGCAACTGATTTTATGGTCAATGCCCACCATATCTTCGTGCTTCTAGGCGAATATATCCAAGTTGTTGAGCAATAATTCTTCAATTTGGCTTTTAATTCCGTGCTGAGTTCTTTTCCAATTTGTAGTGATTTAGTGGGATCTTCTGAATTAATGGGAAAAGCTCGAACGCTTCCACTGAAGTAGCCTGTGAATTTGATTTAGTGATCCTTAGATCCAGGTCTACTTCTACTGCTCCTTCAAGGACATCTATCATATTGACATCTTCCCCTTGTTCAGCCTGCCTGATCGCCACTGACTGTGGTGATTCCCTATTTTGTGGAGAATTTCATGCAGAGATGGTGTATAAAAGTTATTGCATCTAGTTCCCTTAAAGTAGGTCGTCCCAAAATACCATGATAGGCGGACCTATGGCCTACCACCAAAAATTCCATAAAATGTTAGACTCGGAAAGGAAATTCTCCCATCTCAACTGCCAAAGTAATTCTTCCCCTTGGGACGATGTTGTCGCCAGTGAAACCATATAAAGCGGCGATCATGGAGCCAGCTCATGATCTACTGTCATTTTATAAAAGGTGGTTCCGAAGAGTATGTTAACCGAGCTCCTGTTATCAATTAGCATGGCTTGAGGCCATTTCTGGCCACGACGGCTCGGACCACCAAAGCGTCACAATGTGGATAATGGACTCCTACAGAGTCCTCTGGTGAGAAGGTGATTGGTGGAGTGCTCTTGGACCTCCTGCCAGAATTGTTGATTAAATAACTTAAAATGGGAGGATCTTTGGCTTCTCTCGCGTAATTCCTCAGAGCGTTTTTGGAACTTCCTCCAATATGCGGGCCGCCAATGATAATGTCAATTTCTTTGATAGGTACACTCCTGGAGTCAACCGGAGGTTCCCTTCTTGGTCTTTACCTCGTGCTCTATTCCTATCCTCCTCATGTTCCCTTCTGGGAGGTTCGTTCCGGCGGTTCCACCTTGTATCATTGTATCAAGGTACCTGTCGGAGTGGTGGGGTATTTTCCTAGGGGTGATGGATGTTCCTTCCTTCAGTCACCATACTTGTTGCAACGTTGTTTGTTCGCGTAATTTTCAGTGTTGTGTCCCGAAGATTGATGGGATGCATGATATGGCCTATTTCTAGGCTTTCCACCCCTTGCCCTGCCTCTTCCTCTGGGCAAATTTTGGCAGCTTGTGAGTATTGGGACCTTCTTCTTCATATGTCAAAGAAGGTACGACGTTTAATGCTGCGATGGCCAATGCCTACCCTAAAGTGGAAGCTAAAGTACGCCCTGCTTGAGTCCATTATTGGTCCACCAGGTGGGACACAGGGCCTCTCCTGTGTCTTTGGGGTGGTGGCAATCCCATTAAGGTTCGATTACGGTGGTCTATGAGTTCTTCGTTAACAATTTTACTTCTCATCATTTTCACCAGTGCATCATAGGTGGTGGGGTTCTTGTTACGTACGTCCCTCCAAAACAAAGTGTTCATGTTAAGGCCTCTCTATCCTTGACTTGCTCGCAATATGTCATTTCATCAGTGAAGCGAGCTAAGTAGCTCTTCAAGGTTTCCCCCGCCTGCTGTTTCATGTCTTGTAGCCTTTGGATTGGGGCCTCCCCTTCTTTACTGGATAAGTATTGGTTCAGAAAAGGCCTTTTTCAGGTCCGGCCAGTTTCTGATGCTACCTGTGGGGATGCAAGTGTACCAGATTTCTTCCGTCCTTATCCGCGTAAGATGGAAGGCTCTACATTTTAATGCTGGTGAGGCTAATCTTAAATACACCTGAGTTTTGTAGTTAGTAAGATGTTTCGTTGGATCGCCCTTGCCCTCATACTTGGGTATCTTGGGTGGACGAAGTGGTTAGGAATAGTGTTCTGCAGTTCTTGTGAAAACAACAGGCTCTCATCATCGTCATCCATTTCGAATGACCTGCAGGGTCTGTCGGAATCGTTTCCATCTGTTTGATACCTAGGCACTGCATTGGCCTAATTCCGTGTATTAGCGGTGTCCCTCTTTTCCCGCCTATTTCTAGGGGGAGGTTGGACTCCCTGAGGTTCATTTCCCTCGTTCTGCTCATGTGTTCTTTATGTTGGAGGCTTATGCGGCCTATTCCTAGGCCTGGAAGGTCCAATCCAGTCAAAGACACTGGTAGACCTTCATAATCTTGTGAGTATTCTGGGGGGAGGTTTTCCCCCATAGGTATATCATCACCGAGGCGGCTTGTGGTATAGTTGGTGGAAGCTTCAGCTCCTAATTCCCTTTCTATTGGGTTATCTTCCCCACACCTTTGAGGATATGTTGCTATGTCAGCATACTCGCCTTCCTGGTGGTAAGCTCTGTTCTGGGGCATTTGGAGCCCATCCTGCTGTTGCATCTACATTAATAGTTGTTGCATAGTGGCGTTTTGTTGGACCATATTCCTCATGTTTGCAGATATCTCACCAACTTTCCGCGCCAAGCGCGTGGCGGTACCACCTCTTCTGTGACGATGATGGGGACGGTGCATATTAACATTTGTTCGGAGGACCTCTTCTTCAGAAGCCTCCTATCGTTTTCCTTCATTATGCGCTACTTGGTGGCTTGAACTCATGGTACCTTTTTCGATTGCCTCCTTGCGATGATTCTTTTTCAAGAATTATGACCTTTCTTCAAGGTTCTTCGAGGATGGCCTTTACTACTAGGATGTACGTGTTTATGGTGTGAAAGTTTCCCACAGACGGCGCCAATCTGTTGACCCCAAAAAATGGTCCAACAGAAAATGATAATTCCAAATGTTTCTTGATTTGTATTATGATTATTTTTATGATAAAAAGGGGGTCAGCTTGAGGAGTAATATTTTAAGTAAAGAGTGCTCAAGTTTTCTTTGAGTGCATAAATTTTCATTATTTTCAAATGGTGCTAAGTATGTGTTTTTATAGTAGGATACAATAACTACAGACCGTTAGATAGTAAACTACATGACCTTATCTGCCTGACTAATACATCACATCCTAAGATATCAATCATGCCATAAATGCCAAGATCTTCTTATATTGCATTTTCATTCGTGATGGGATAGTGTAGGTTGGTAGAGACGGCGTCAACAGCGTATTGTCCCATCAATCCCTCTTTTGGTACTTCGGTTTATACGGGTTAAGTTCTTCTACCGGAGGTTCGACTGGGTATCTTGTACATGGGGTCGGATGAATAAGCAATCGCCAAACGCAATATTATTGGGTCGGTCGACCTCCAGGCTTTGTGCAAGTTTGGTTTCCCTCCACGTGACTTATATATTTTATGATTATTTATATGAGTAACAAATCCTACCAAGAATATTAGTCCAAAGCCAATCCTAAGCACACATCGAACTCCATTTTTTACATGATCAGCTGTAGCAAAATGACTAACAAATGTATCAAAACCAATCACTTCATAAAATATCACCAACTTATCATAAATCTCCGTAGCCAAGTTCCAATCACTCTCATTGGTACACTTTTGTATTGAGGCTCTCTTTACATTAGACGAGGAAAAAGTTCTTTGTAAAGTAAAGCAGTATGAATCATTAGATACTTAGAGTTCCATCGAGTCTTGCAATCCAGTGCTAACTTTTTTTCACAAAGGATTTTCATTTGTCGTGCAACTGCTTCAAATGTTTCAACTCTTTTTGGTGTTGTCGACCAATATGAAACACTATCACGGATTCTTTCAATACTCGGGCTAATGATATCCAAACCATCCTTTACTATCAGGTTCAAGATGTGTACACAACACCGCAAGTGGAAAAATTCACCATTCAACAGCAAAGAACCAAGAGAAAGCTTATCTAACATAATGTTAATCATAGTGTCATTCGTAGTGCAATAACCAAAAGTCAATGTGGACAATTTCTGATCAATATTCCAGTCAAATAGACACTCCATTAACATAGTAGATAGTGAATCAGCGGTGATGTATATAAATCTGTATTGATGGTGAAAAAAAGTCCGTAAGATAACATAAAGTTTCAGAATATATATAAGAGTAGTTTAAAGTCCATTTTATAAAACTATTGTACCGCAAAATTCGGCTTTGAAACCTCCAAGAATCGTCTATGTAATGTGTAGTGATAGCCATAAATCCCTTATTTTGATTGAATGTTCACATAATCAGTAGTGACTGCTATTCTATTATTAGTCCCCTCTAACAAGCTCATTACTTTCGTTCTCTCGTAATCATAAATTTTCAAGATATTAACCTTGATGGTATTAAGAAAAACAACTTTAAATAATTGTTGAATTGTATTACAACATTTCCAAACCCAGAATGCTGAACCATTGAAAAAAGATATTCATGTAGGATGATCATATTTTCAAGTTCCTTCCTACTTTTCTCTTGATCAAAATTAAATGCCCCCATTGCAGTCCTACCACTAGGTTCTTTAAATTGATTCAAAAACATCTGTTTGACATCCTTCTGACTTCGAAGTGGACATCTATCCAATAGAGCACGTAAATGACTTGTCCAATTTTTTGACTCACCGCCTAACTGTTTCTTGCATTGTTTACAAATTGCTTTGGGCATGTTATTAATTCTATGTATCTTGAAATGCAGCCACACTGTAGAGGTCAGTTTTCTTTTTCTAATTTCCTTAGTCGGATCCTCATTATCACCTAAATCTATGAGTAGGATTTGCATTTACCTCACTTGGATTTTGTGAAGTACTCGGTGTACTTGATGCATTCTCTCGAATGTCAGTAGCGGTATCTCCAACTTCAATTGAAGCAGGAGGAGTGGGAACAGAAGACGCTGATCCATGGTAAGACATTTGATTACATGAAAAATAAAACACACCAATTGAGCTTTCAGCTATGGTTATTGTGAAAATGCAATCAATTTGAATGTATTTATAGTATTTTCAATCACTTTTCTAAAAGAAATATTGGCTGCACAAATTGAAAATACCTGCTTAAAGCCTGTTTAAAGCAGTAAAACAAGAGTTTATTAGACACTATTATAGAAAATAAATTTCTATTATGCATTTGTAGAAAATCAAAATTCTTTATTGTGACCCACAAAAAAGGGATAAAGAAACCATCCCNAATACCTGCTTAAAGCCTGTTTAAAGCAGTAAAACAAGAGTTTATTAGACACTATTATAGAAAATAAATTTCTATTATGCATTTGTAGAAAATCAAAATTCTGTATTATGACCTACTAAAAAGGGATCAGGAACCCATCTATTGTACCTACCAAATAGAGAAATGTAAATGACAATGACTATAAAAATAAAAATTTCTTGACAGATATATGAAAAATGAAGGCAGAAATAAAAAAAAAAATTATTCCTTACTGGATTGGTAAATTACCAAGTTCTCACAAATAATATAACCCAAAATATATGTTGAATTCTGGAATTTCATTAATAATATCAGCAATAAGCCACATTAATTCTGTAACCAAGTTAATAATTCGACTCTCTAGTTCTTATGAACAAATAGAAACTTAATAACGCATAAACTAGCATGCAAAACAGACTAAAAAATCACATTTTTCGGGCCACGCATCATATATTTAAATAATATTATAAAGAAAATGTAATCAAGTATAATGTATCTGAGTTTTGTTGAATTGTACAGAGAAGATGGTTTGAAGCCAATGGACGCAAAACAACTCAGGGAGCGTGCTCACAAGATGGTAGTCTTCGTTGCCGATTACATGCAGCAAAGCCTGGTGAATCTGATTTGGTTCATTGGTAGAGTGGACGAGTGTTTGGTAAGTTTGGTTTTCAATTTTCAATTTTAATGTGTAGGGTTAGAGTTAAATTACTGAGTTAAGGGTTTACTAGTAATGTTAATTGGACCAGAATTTTTGGAGAAGCCAAATTTTCAAAATTGCCTAATTAATTTTGGGAAGAATAATGGAAAGCTCAATTGCCCAATTAATTTTTTTAACAGGGTAATCGGTTCGGGACGGGGCACCATCGCTAAATACCATACCTGCCCCACCCCGAACCGGGTCATTGAAATCAAAACCATAACCACCACATTGCACTATTCATTCGGTTTTTTCGTCTCATTCGGTTCGGTTAACCGTGATTTTCGATGTTAACGGTTTTCCTACTCGAAGTTAACTCATTTCACTAATTAATAAATTATTTCTAACAAAAATCTTGTTGATCAAATTCTTATTTCAAATCGTTTTTGAGTTTTAATTTCTAATTCAGCTCCTGTCCGGAAGGAATACTTATCTTTTTAGAATTGTTTTTCCATCCGTTTAGCTGTAAAGTGGGTACTAAATTTTGTAGGCAATTTCCATAAATACCCCTCATGGATGAGACAATTTGAAATAGGCGTGCAACCCTTTTGACTTGTCTACAAATGATGTTCAATAGTGGGGTCCTCCATGATCAACTTTGTTTGCCTTTTCATTTATCTTATTACTCAACATTTTTTTCCCTTTATTTCACAATACGTTTTCACATCTACGACGTTTTCGTTTATGTTTTGTTTTTTCACAACAATTTTTACATTCAACGCAAATGATAGAAAGAATATTGTTATTGTATGTTCGGTGCATTTTCCTCACACGAAAATAGCACCACATAAAGACGTCGCTAATTTTACAGGAAAATTAATTACGAATAAATTCTATATTTCAAACTTGATGTGCCAAGTAATCTCAGAACATATCCCACTCATTTCGTTGGGTTTCCGATGCATGCATTTCGGTTGCAACTTCCTCCTGTTCGTTTGGGAGGTCCACCTCCGCTACGCCGGGGTTCGTCTCCACTCTAGTAAATGCTTCATCCACCACACCTGCTGGTCGCAAGAAGTTGTAAACTCCCATTGTGGTAATGAAAACAATTGTTTGCACTTTAAAATTATAACTTGGCATCCGATCGAGTATTTTTCAACGATTTTTCCACACGCCGAACGCACGCTCGATTACGTTCCTGCACGACGAGTAGTGCCTAAAATTGAATTTTTCTCTTGCATTTCTAAAGTTACCCATGCAGCCACTCGCACCGTCGTAAAATTGCTGAAAGTGGTACAATATATTTGAACCCTTATACGGCGCCGTGTACCCAGGTCGATGCGTGAAACCGGAGTCAACAAGATAATATTTTTCGGGAGCTGGCTTCGGGAATTCGATCTACGGATTTTGTATAGCCCTTGACATGATTCTTGCATCATGCGTGTTGCCTGTCATGCCAGCAAGCACGAATGTGAAACACAAATTTAAATCGCATGCCACTAACACATTCTGTGTCGGAATTCCTTTACGACCGATGAAACTCACTCGCTCGTCCCGCGGTAGAACGGCCCGAATGTGTGTACCGCCAATAGCTCCTATGCAATCACGAAATAGAATATGCTTGTTAAGATTCGAATAATGGTGCTCGGCCCCATTATTGTAGTTTGGATCGGGTTTAATATACTGCCTGTACGAGAACTCAATGACCGCTTCAAGCACAAGTTTGAAGTAATGTCCAACGGTTTCCAGTGAATGGTTGAACAGCGTCTGCACCAGTCTGTATCCCTTTCCATGCGCTAGAATGTATAGAAACATTCCCACTTGTTCGTACATGTCTATATGTTGCTGGCTGCGCAGTCCGTAGTCATATCTAAGCACGTGTACGAATGCTCGCAGCATCGCGGGGTACATGCGGAACTCCGCGTAGCATTGTTGAGGGCTATAGTTCATTGCATCTAGCATAAACATATGCCCGTTTCGCGTGAATGGATAGCGAGAAATACGAGGTCGTTGTGCATGATAGTAGTTGGCAACATTGACGTCATTGATATTACAATACTGAAACCACTCAATAATGTCCACCAACAGCTCATCTCGAAATACTTCGTCATCAATTTCATCATCGCCATCAGACGTTTGCTGCAAACCACAGTTCAAATCGAAATGCGCCATACCCTAAACAGAAATGATAATATAGAAGATGATGCTCAGAGAAGTTATGAATTGGAAAGTTGGGTTGCCTTGACATTTATAAGCAAATGGAAAGTAAATGATTGTACAAATTATGCAAGTAGAAGAAATAACAACAGTTTCCACATGTTAATGTTTTCAACTAAAATAGTACCATATTGCCCGCAAATTATACAATACATCCATATGCTATTTTGTTTGCAAGCCTGCTGCAAATCTATACAGATTAGGATAATATACTGCGCATACCCAATTGATACACTCACACATGGAAATTGGTTGACACAGTGCGTAGTAGGTACATCTTTTTGACATTAGTTTTGAAAAATATGTAAGAACAGTAAACACATCCAGAAAAAATTAAATTACATGACATGCAGGCTGAAAAGTTGATGTGATTGTCCTACTAGAAAAGTAACCACAAACACTGAAGGAGATCATACGAAAATGTTAAGAAATCTATCAATTACGTCAGAAAACAGAAAATAAAATACCAACAACTCGATGAAAATGCAACATGACTCTCCACCACAACATGCATTTCGTAGGCAGCAGCAGTCCACAACAACATGCATTTCATAGACATCAGCTCTTATATTCTCGTCTATACTCTTGCCAGCTCCATTCAACCCATCCGAACTTCTAGTTCGGATCGCCTTTCATGTCCAAGATCTACCTATTACGTTTATCCTTGAGGAATGAGCACGTCCAGTAGCACAAGTCAGATCCAAGCTCCAGTCGACCCGTGGCCAATAACTCATCCATGATTGCTTTCGGGTTGGAGATAGACGGTCCAATTAACTGGTCAATTTTGGCAGTCACTTTCTCACTGGCTGTGGTCGCACCATCCACTGAATACGACTCGTCCCGTGCAGAAACCTTCTTCTTCTCCTTTCCCCGATTTCTAGATGCTTTCCGTTTATCTCCACTGTGCGGGCCAGAAAAATCCATTCTTGATGGTGCTGGTTCGACACCCTCGTCACTGGAGCCACTACTCTCCACATCTACTGGTACCTCATCACGGTGATCTTCATTAACAATCTCTTCAAACATTGCAAAGCATGTGCGACATAGCTTACTCGGAGTCACTGCGTACTTATCGAAGTCAAAAACGTCCCCGAACAACGTCTTGTATCGATACACTTCCCGGCAATCTTTGTCTTTAAAGTTCTTATATTCTTTATTCTCCTGGTGAATGGATAAACATTCGCGAATGTCAAAATTATACACGTTCACTACATAGCACTCAAATTAAGTAAATGTGAACATGAGGATAGCACAAAAATCGTGTGCGAATATCAACTTGTCAAGAGGCACGATTGTACCTTAATTTTTCGAGCTCACCACTCATCCGAGGCGCTAATCAAGCCAGTTGACGGGTCGTATGAGATGCCACTGCAGTTGAGCAATTCTTCAAATCACTAGTGTTTCATGCGGAGGGCATCCCATCGATTTTTCAGCTGTTGTTTGCTCCAATCGTGCCCCGAAGTGGTGTTGAACAAGTGAATTAATGTGTCCCAGCCGTGCTTCGTGAAGCACTTTCCGTTCCTGTGTCCATCGGTCCAAATAGCATTTTTACGTAGCACCTTATGGTTGTAAACTGAGGGGGGCGGTTGAGGTCGATGAGTGGTCGTGTTGGTAATTCTGTGGAAGTAAAGAAGAAATCAACATTTTGTTAAAACAGGGCACAATGAGTTAATAAACATGGCAGCTATTTCACTCAACTTTGAAATGGAAGAAATATTTACCCAAGAAGGTTCCAACGGATCCATTCAACGTGGCGAAGTTTTTGAACTGTAATATGAAGTAGAAGATTTGTGCAGTACAACGGGCCGATTGAAGCACAGCTCAACAGCTTCAGATGAAAATAGTAACAAAATTAAAAATTCATAAAAACACAATTTCACACCCAAAGCAATTGAGCAAATCGCAGAAAACATAAAAGTAATAATATTGCCTTTAGTTTTGGTTGTGGTTTTGGTTTGTGTTTGTGGACTCACTCAACTCACAGATCCCTCAAGAAAAGAGTTGTGATACCAATTTATTGTTATTCGACACGAGCAAAACAAAGAAGTGAAAATACAGAAAATGGAAAATGTGATTTCAGGAAATTTATGTTTATTTATTGGTGAAATTGCACCGCTAGAGCTGAAGTATCACAGAATGCCAAACAAATTTGCTGATTAGAAGGCTTAAATAACAATTTCCTAATATCAAGCATAAACAGAAAATAGCATCAACTGCCTCCCTAAAGACTTGGTTTTCAAGCCCTTGTTGCATATCCAGTGTTGACCAACTCAGTTCATATTCAACTCTTTAAAATTTTGTTGTAGCAACCTTTAATATTTAAATATGTTTCAAATTCGAAAATGACACTCGAAATTAAAAAAATAAAGAATGGAGATTCATACAGATCCGGGAAATGGAAAGTGTAAGGATGATGGAAAAAAAATTACCGATTCAAAAAAAAAATTGAACAGCCATCAGACGGCGACGTAGACGAAGACCACGCTATGTGAGCAGGCTGCAGGGAGAGTTCAACAGTTCGGCTGCTCCGTTGCTGTAATTTCTGGGCCTCACCGGCAGCTCACCGATTTTTCAACATTTTTCTCCTAAAAAACGGTCGGAAACTAAGCCCGGTTGCAACCGATTTTTGAAGGAGCTGGGTTTCCGGTGGAATCTTGTTATTTTCGTTGCGGTGGAGGATGAAGGGAAGAAGCTGTGGGAGGTAGAGTGTAATAATTAGCCATAGCCAACTAGAGGGTAGAAAGGGAAAATGATGAAATCTGCTTTTCTTGTTTTTTGGGTAATTGGCGCAAAACGTCCCTACCTATTACGGATTTTGTGGAAAATGTCCCTACGTTTGATTTTTTGGTGCAGAACGTCCCTACCTTTGCATTTTCTTGCGCAAAACGTCCTTTTCACCAATTTTTAACATAAAATGACCATTATACCCTCCTCTATAAATAAAAATAAATAAATAAATAAAGAATAAATTGCAATCTCCTCCTAAACTTTTTTAAAAATGTAAATGAGTCCAAAATTTTAAGAAAATCTCAAATCATCCAAACC
>CAIGRF010124775.1:0-10081 GCA_903798235.1 Fraxinus ornus | reverse complement strand
GGTGGCAGCGAACACAACAACATCAAAGCTAGGTCCTCCTCATCATACTTAACCTCCAATGTCTCCAAATCAGCCACGATTTCTCTAAACATAGTTAAGTGATCATCCAATGATGTACCTTCTGACATCCGATGAGAATACAAACACTGTTTCAATTGTAGCTTGCTGGTCAAGCTCTTTTTCATGCAAAATTGCTCAAACTTCAACTACAATGCAGCGGCACTCTTCTCCTTAAGAATATCTTGAAGAATCTGATTCGAGAGATGCAGATGAATTTGAGATTGTGCTTTCCGATCCCTACACCGCTTTTCATCCTGTGTCCAGGTAGTGGACATCCTATCAAATCCAAGCAAGGCTTCCTCCAAATCCATTTGTGCCAAAACACTCGCACATTCACTTGCTATAGTGTAAATCTTGTGTTTCTATACAATAATGGAATATCATATTTCATTGTCGTCATACAGAACAATCAACATTGCGTTCTGATACCACTTGTAAGGACTATGGCCACATATCTCCAAATTGGTATGATATTGTTCACTTTGGACCTAATCCCTCATGGATTTGCTTTTGAGCTTTACCCCAAAAGGCATCATACCAATGAAGATATTTGTTCATCCTTATAAACACATGATCCTCCCCACTTCTAATCAATGTGGGACTTTGGTCGTATACCCAACAAGAAGAAAAAGCTAAATCAGGGATTCTAATAGAAGTTTGTTTTCAAAATGAATTAAATTTAACAATGGGTTTTATTAATTATGATTTTCAATTTATTTAGGATATTCTTTGAATGATAAGCGAATCCTTATTTCAGTTTCAACCTGCACATGGTTATGCTCTTAAAATAGAATCATCATTGTTCGTATTAGCAATTCTTGGGACGTATACTTAAATGTTGAATCAATGATATTTGAAAGGATTGTTTGCAATGAAAATTCCCTTTGAACGTTTATGTTTTCTTTTTTCTTTTTGGTGTGTAATTTATTATACTTGTAGATAATGCATATTGAAATCAGAAATTCCAAATACATAATATATATCAAGACAGACAGTGATTTTGTTCTCTTGTTATTTCGGCTCATTTCCTTTGTGAGTGATGGAGTGCATAATTTGGCCTTTAGAATTAATGATGTTCTATTGGACGTATACTGCCTTTTGAGTTTTAATCAGCTAATTCGATGGGTGCACATCTTATGAGAAATGTTCTCTTGTCCACAGTGAGGAGCAGGCAATCTTATCCTTAGGAGAACAATTTTGCACATCTTAAACTTTAGTTTGTGTTGAATGTTTTGCGGAGGCCTTCCTAACTCTATGGCGAAGCAGACAATTATTCATTTGTCATGTTTGGAATTACAATTGTATGTTTCTTGATTTACCTCTTGGTTTGCATAGTGGCACACAAAAGCATTATATGAAATACGCGTTCTCTTAACTTGATTACACGTCATTTTTCCTGTTATCTGTTGGCAAAACATGGAACACTTGAAAAAGTAGTGAAAATATCAAGTATGAGAATCCACCCAAGCTCACTCACCCCTCAAATAAATTGCTAGCCATAAGTGTTTTAACTGTAACTTATCCATAACCCATGTAATTCCTTTTTCAGGAAATCAAATGTACACATCACTTGCTTCAATTACGAATCCAACCATTTATCACAAGTATTATCAAGCCCCTATCTAACAAAGCCTTTTGAGATTATAAGTTGATGAATCCCAAGAAATGTGCAGGCGTGTCAAACAACCAAGATTTAATTTTCTCACATTAACCCCTATTCATCAAGAATGTAATGTACTGCTCTCTGCTGCTGTTCATTAACCAACATTTACAAACCATAGTACAAATTGATCAAGCTGGAAACTATTTCGCCTAAAAAATTTACAGAAAGAACCCCAAGTTTATGATATCAGATATTGCAACTATGTCAATTGGGAAGCACCGCCATTTTCTATATGGGAAATGTCAGCACGAGAAAATGATGTTGTTTCAGATTCTGGATTTTCAAGCTCGGCCTGCCACATTTTACAATTAATGCTAAGTCAGTGCACAAATTTCATGAGAAAGAAAAACAGGCCAAAAAAAAGAAAACCGAATGGATATGCAATGCATTTTTCAATTAGATGTTTGAAATATTAATCAGAAGCATCTAGATGTATTTATGTAGCTAATGAAGCCGAGGCTAGATATATAATTATATACTACCTCTATTCCGAACACAAGTTTTTTTAGCAACATACATTTAATATCACATGATTTATTTTAAACTTCCCATAGATGTTTATAGTAACTGTTCTTGACTTTTCATTTTGGCATGAAGAAGAAGAAATGATCTAAATATAAAGAAGACGTGCCTTTGATTTTGAGACAAATTTTGGCAAGAGAAAGCGAATGTCTTAAGAAGCTTTTATTACCTTAGCTTGAAGCTATTTTTCAAGAATACGCTGATATTGCTGACGTGCCTCTGGAAATTTAACCATAGACAGCACCATGGAGATAGCCTCATTAATAGCTGCATCCACTTTCTGCTTGCGAAATGCCTTGAGAATGTCTTCATCATCACTTTCTTCAATGAGTTCGGTGTCGAGCCGAAATCCCCGCAAGCCAACTCCACGTCGGCGCCACCTCAGCACTGCCTTCTCCAATATACCAACTGCCCAGCATACCTTGTAATACTCCCTAACCTGATAGCCTCTCACATGGGCCTGCCATGAAAAGAACAAGAGCCTCGCCTTATAACCTTTACCACTAATTCATTTAAATGCTTCGTCGAATTTGGTAATTTACTATCGCAAGTTCCATCATCTTTTTTACTGGAGTGGGGGTCAAAAGATATACTTGCCAAAGGGAATTCACAATGTTAGAATGTGACTTTTATATCAACTGAGTTGAACAAAGAACACATTCTGTGAATGCACTTGCAGCATCGTTAATTTAGCAGATTTGTAATTTTTGGAGGCCTACATCTTTCAGTAAGAGTTTTTTTCTACTCCCTTTATTTAATGTGTTCAATAACAAGGAGCCATCTGGAATGGAAGTTAATCTTAACCATTATATTTTAATATGTAAACGAAAAGTCAACCCTCAACTTTTTTGTTCCAAACTTCACAGCATCTACAAGTCAGTCAAAGTACTAATGATATCTCTTACTAAAAATTACTCGTACAGATGAAGTTAATGACTGAAATGGCATGTTTTAGGATAAAAGAACTCGACAGTTTTTGGGAGGAAGCATCTAATGAGATTGCATCATACTCACCTGAGTTTCGTACACCGGAAAGCTAAAAAATTCAGTGTCTTATTGTATGCAAGTAATATGCTTGGGAAAAAGTGATGCACCTGTATCTTCACTACTTTCTGACGAAATGCAAGGAAATTCTTCCGCCGTTTCCAGCCTCGATATTTCTTCTGAATAGACAGAGCAGCTGAGTTGTAGTCACATGTATTGCGAAATGCCACTTTTGATGCTGCTGAAAGACCCTGGATGTCATTTGATAATATACTGTACTCATCTCCACTAGCATCAGCAATGAAAACTGTAGCTTCTCTCTGCTGCCTTTTCCTAAAAGAATGTGCACGAAATGCAGATTGAATACGTGCAGCTGCCTGAGAGGCATTCCGGACTGCAGCTAAGGTGTACTTCAGAGAGTCCTGATCTTCATTGATAGAGGAGCTAGTACTTGATATACTATTCACTGTTCTTTCTGCTTCCAGAGCTGCAGATTCTTTAGATAGCTCACTTTCTTCCAGTGTGAGGGATGAGAGATGGCCAGTTAGTGCCATTTCTGAAAGATAACCTGCAAGTCCCCTATGCTCACTTGCAGCAGCAATGGCTGCCGGAGTTTTACCAGTTGGGTCCTGTGAATTAGGATCCGTAACTGCTCCAGCAGATGCACCACATGCTATGAGATTGGCAACAAATCTTTCCCTGTTATAAATATAACATTTTAAGTAAATCATGCTTTCCGACAATAATAAATACAAAATCGACCACTGAACAAAATTAGCGATAACTGATACGTATATTTGTGCTGATTGGTTATGCAATAACAATACCTCAACCTTAATACTCTAAAACGTGTGTTACTAATCCCATTTGGTACCAAAGAGAAGATTAGTAGTAGAAGGACCAAAAGTCTAACTTAATTCAGGTTGAATTTCTACTGAGAAGTTGAAGACATCAGAAGTTGGAGCTACATTTCCTTCACCTTTTACAATGTAACTCAAGAAATTCCTTTGTATTTTTTAAAATAATAGTTTTGAGTTACAAAAAATATTCCGAACAAGAGTTAAATGCAATTCATTGTGTGAAAGTGCCAAATGACATGAAACTGACATATATCCATGAAAATGGAAAAATAAAATAAGGCTTACCTCCCAAAATATGCGGCCCAATGAAGTGCAGTCCACCCATTGATATCACGAAAATTTACATTGACTCCGGAATTTAGAATTGGCTGTAGCGCCCACTCAAATCCCAATCCAGCAACCATGTGTATGATCCCTTGTTCTTTCTTAGATAAAGAAGAGTCCAGCTGATTATTCTCTCGTAATCTAGAAGAAAGCCATAGTTCCAACTTGTCTTTCAGAAGTTCCTGTAGAAGCCATTCCTTAGTGTTTGATGATGTAGAAGTGCCAACTGAAAGAGTATCAATGATTTGGCTCCACGAGGGCTCAGCCTTTTTGGACTTGCTCAACAAATCAATTCTAGATTCAGGGTCATCTCCTTTTTGTACCAATGGATACGAGAGAAGCATCTGCACAAATCGAACAAGCAACAAGAGTTCTTCTGGACTCTTTCTAGTCCCTGTTTCAGTGATGTTACTGTGTGTGCAAACACTAGGCTTAGCACGATATTCGAATTCCCTAACTTCACTGCAGGACTCCCGATTTCCTGAAGTAATGGAAAGAGCGACTTTTCCAGGCAAGCGTGGAGGAACATCGCAGTGGATAACACCTTGTTGAATGATCTGGACAGGAACTTCAATGTCACCAAACATACAAGCCCATGCACACTCCGACGGACTGCAGAGGAAAGACCCAATAATGACAACCTGCAAAGTAGAGTTTGAGCCTTGAAGAGCCATTTTCAAAAATCAGTGGTGACTTGACAAACACAAAAGTAATTCAAGGATCACATATTCACATTGTCTGATTCAGCCATAATGCCTAGATTTCAGGGAAATCCAGGATGATCATAAGCATTCCAATCCATGAATTGTAACACATTGAGATGGGAAGTTGAGTTCCTAGGTTGTATACTGATATCCAGTCAAGTCAAACGAGTGGCACATTTCGACATCCAAGGGAAATTTTGGAGAAAGATAGCTTAAAGCCAGCATGTTTATTTTGCAAAAGCGGTCCATGAAAGAGTTTTCAACTAGAAAAGTTTCAACCATTCAAGTTTTGGTTAGTTTGTACATTGCTCCCCTTCATTTTTCTTTAAGGGTCCTTTACAATCTTATCTTCATACCTAAAACAATGAATTCGAACAGAAAATCACAATCACCGGCCAACATGCACCAACATAAAGAAAAGAAAATGGATGAAATAAAGTAATGAGTACACCTAAATAGGCAAGCGAATATTGTAGTCATTAAACAAAACTGGAGAATATACGATCACACGAAGTTCGATATAAGTTTAACAAAGTAGTTAATTTCACATACTTAAAAAAAAAAGAGAGAGAGAGAGAGATGATACTTACCGGGATAGAGTGCCAGAGATGGATGGAAGGGGAGGAGTTTCTGGTAATTTTCCATTTATTCTACATTTTATCTTATTACATGTTCTTGACTACGGAAACTTTTGCTCTCTGGAGACAAAGGCTTCAACAGTAATTCATCTTTCAAAAAGCCAAAAGATATCCCCCATTGTTTTTAATGAAAGCATTGCCACGTGGTTGGACTGACGCAACTTTCAACTCTACCTTAGAATAGTCTAAAATATATTATGTTCTTTTCAGGTCAATATTCGTAGACTCTTATAGAAAATTAATAAACTTCGTTTTGATTCTTTGAATGAGAACAATTTCTACACTTGTGAGATAGAGAGCTCTATGCAACAAGAAAGGACTGGAAATAAGAAACTTGCTAAGCAGAAAATAAGTTGGAAAAAATTGTGATTAACCAAAGAAGTTCATCTGCAGGGTGGAAAGTCACAGATCATCTGAGGCGCTTTGAGCTGAGCAGAAGAGAAATAAAAAAAAAAAAAAAAATGGATGCATTGAACAACTAACAAGAAAGTAATGTATCAGCTATCTTATATCATCTCCAAAGTGAAAAAATAAATCAGCCAAGAGAAATGTGGTCCGATTTCCACTGCCTCACACAAGAACAATCAACAACTACAAATTTAACATCCTTCGGAAGAAATACAAATATGAGACGAACCCAAAATACATGCATATTACTCCTCGAATCTGCAGGTAATTGACCTTATTTTCCAAATCGTATTGAAAGTACTCGTTTGCATTATAAGCCATAAACGGTTTGCTAGCTTGTATAATATCAAATACGAATAAGCCATGATTCATGAAATAGCTTCTACTATAAATTTGATTTTCAAGAAACGTACCTTGGCAGCATCAGAGGAATAACACCACTCTGGAGATATGTCACGTATTGTGAACTTCTGCCTTTGGGAACTGTTCAAACTGAATTTGTCTTCAAGAGGGATTCCAATTTGACTTTGTTCAAAAAATGTTGGATAGCAGTCCAGATTGGTACCATCAGTATTCACTGAAGGAGAATATGCAGGAATTTTGATAGACTCTACGTCTTGGGTAAACATCATAGAAGCTGGCAATATAAAAGAGTTGTCATAGTACTTTAAAAATCCGAGTCTTTCTGAGTGAAAAGTATTCCTCGAGAAAAACTTACAGTCTTGGGCATAACCTAGTCCATCAAAACGTAGCCAATTATAACTTTCCTGCTCCCTTACTGCCTCATTTGGTGATGGATTGAGTAGCATATCCTGTGGTAAGTGTGACTATGTTAACATAACAGAAACATCAAGGTTTCCAATTTTTAGCCTGAAATGTTAAATGCTAAAAAAATATTGCTACTGTGATTCAAGTTAATTCTATGTACTTCCGCATCATGTATCTGTTCTATAAGAATAAAAGAATGCAGGGCGTGTTTCTTCTATAATTATGTGAATTTATTACCTATTAATTTGATCATATTAGTGTTCATTTGCTCTATGAAGTTTCTAATTGCATTTTTTAACTAATATAATCAAATAAACAAGCAATTATCATGCCAATTCATACATTCGTTCTTTCAACTATCTCAATATTTTAAGCCTATATCTTTTTCCTTTTGGAAAGCACTGAATCTATTAAAATCAGGGCATAGAAAAGAGGGGAAATAACAGAAACCAAGATATTCATAGCCACACAGAACTTAGATCACAGTTTATTAGAAAATCAAGCCAAGAACCTATACAACAAAGTATCTTCGATACTCACAAAAATATGTTATACATTTTTGTGAAGGCCTAAATCTCATTATAGAAAATCTTCATACAATTCAGTTTTTTATACGACTATGTCAAGGCTTAAACCCTGAAATCATAAGCTTTGAGGTTCCTAGTGAACACTGCACAAGGAGCGCCTGAAGGCATAAGCCTTAAGCCCTTTGGAAAACACTGCTTACTATATCATGAATATGCTCATTCTTAACCCATCCCATCTAGTTTTACTGTAGATTCATCTTTATAATTCTTATCTCAGTTTCACTCGGTGAGCGTGTATGTTAGTTCTTTATAGCCAACATTTCTGTGATATAGAATTCCTAGTCCCATTGAAGTTCACTAACATTTCCCCTTTTGTCATACTAATTCCAATCATACGAAATCTCATATGCATCTCTTTACAAGTCCAACCAATCTATGCAATGTAAGTATCATCATCTCAAATTTCCACCTCCCCATGAATGACTGGCAAAAGTGTTGAATCTTTGAATCTTCAGTTTCTTGGTAATCCCCAACATTTACTGCCTCTCGCATGTACTCCTACCTTGACTAAAACTACACCCCAATAAAGATGACATAAAAGGAAAAAAAAAATGAATTTAAATCAGAATTGGCTTTTCCAAAAGAATCCGTGTAGTCCGTAGAGATGAGTTTAAATGCCTACAGGGGACAAATCGAATTATACCGCTATTTCAAAAACGTTAGTTTTGACCGATCAAAAATAGTAAAAGGGAGGGTGTTCTTGACACTGCATGGAAAAGGGAGAAACTTTTTACCTCATGCAACACGTTTTATCATAGAATCACAAAACGACTAATAGTCATCAAGCTAAAGGAAGGATATTGTCAAGTTGGAGATGAAATGACAAGTAAATAATAATCTTCTCACATTTTCGTTCAATTTGAGCTCATATTTTTCTTGTGTTTCAACATCAAGCAAACTCATAGAGCTACCGAGCATCTCTCCCCAAATATTGACTTCAGGCCCTTGGAGTTGATGAGGATGTTCCATCCTGTCACCTGCAAAGTCATACCCATTAGCAGCCATTTTGATAACATAGAAAGTTACTCGTGGACGACCCTTTAATTAAATAAATAACAGGGAAATGAGATACACCTGAGTGTCTTTGTGAAAGAAGATTCTCTGAATGATCTGGAGTTTGAGCAGACAAGTCATAAGCAAGTAGCACATTTTCTAAATCAATTGAGTCCTCATTCTCAATGTAGATTGTGTTAAATTCTTTCTCCACATCATCATTTAAACTTAATTTCTGTTCAATTTGTTGTGGTGCATCACTTAAATCAGACTCCAATGAACTATTAACCTTCATTTTCTCTACAATGTCTGATGGATTTATCCCATGAATCTTGATGACTTCATTTGAACCAGTTTCCACGGATCCAGGACTAGGCTGACTCTGATTTGGTTCATTTGATTCACCAATGAAAACGGAGTCTGGCTGCTGAGTTGCAAAAGAGGTCGGACTTAGATTGAGGATAGAAGAAGATCGCGAGGACTGTGATGTCAATCTAGCATTCTGTGTTTCCTATAACTCAAAAAAATTGGACGTGATATCTTACTGCTCAAGTTATACAAATATAAATATGAATGCTCTTGTTAGTTACAGTCATTGTGCATGGAAGTAAACATGGTTCACACGTCCAATTATCATCTACAGGAACTAAATGGAGTAATACACCAACATGAAAAATTTGCAAGTGCGATTGTGGACTTTGAACAAATTGCCCAGTGCCAACCACAAAGATTGATATTGGATAAAGATCAACTTTGCTCCCTGGTACAAGATTTTAACATGAAGGAAAGTAATTTCTGCAGCATCAGTAGGAAACATGGCCAGAATAGCAATTTTGCTTGAAAAAAGCTGTCAGGTAATTCACTGCAGCTATCGTGAAAAGCTGTGAGTTCTACTAAGTAGAAGACAAAACAATAAAAAATGAAAAGTTCAAAACAGAACCGTATGGGTGCGGGTGTAACTTTAGGCATTTCAATTACTATAGATTACGGTAAGAAAAAGAAACAGAAAAAAGGAAGAAGAAGAACTGGCAAGTGAAATCAGTTTATGTACTTTCTCTATGATTGGGCTCAGGAAGACTCACCACCCCAATATCTCTGTAGTGAACAAGAACAATGTGCTCGTAGGCCCTGCTCAAACCCAAAAATATATTAATATTAATTAAAAGAAAGCATCATAAGAGTTGGAAAGGAACTTTACAGCCGACTTTTATCTGAGAATAAATTGTTGGATCCATCAGACATTTGTGAACTGAAGACCCACATTTATCTAAGTTACAATTTTGACAAGTAAATGTGACATCAGATAAATGTCCAAACTCACGGGTCCAACATCCAGAAGCTGCGTCTCTGAAAGCTAGGGTTCTGCTGTCCACGAGCATAATAGCAATTTAGAACTTCAGCATTTCCAACCTAAATGTCATTTATCAAATTATAATTAAAATTGAGATGATATTATTAAACTCCACAAAAGTAACTCTAAACAAAGCGAGATGAATCTCGTCAATGACATATTGTCACTTAGGTTATGATGGCCGTTCTACAGAATAGCCTTCTGTTGACACTCTAAAAA
>CAIGRF010124728.1:2669-12861 GCA_903798235.1 Fraxinus ornus | reverse complement strand
ATAAGATACATCACAGAACCAATAACATTTGCATATGGAATTTTTGACATTCTAACAGATTCTTCATCAGTTTTAGGACAGAATTCAGATGACAGTTTAAAGTGATTAGAAAGAGGCAATGTAACAGGTTTACAGTCAAACATGTTAAATCTTTTCAAAAGTTTGACCATGTAATCATGTTGATGTAAAAATAACATGTCCTTATCTCTATTTCTCAAAATTTGCATGCCGAAAATCTTTTTAGTTGGATCAAGATCCTTCATATCAAATTCAGATTTCAACATACATTTTATACCATCAATTTCAGATTTATTACAGCTTGCAAGTAATATGTCATCAACAAAAAAATACTAAGTACAAAGAACTTTTACATCCTTTACCTTTATAATAGAGGCAAACATCATCATTGCTTCTTTGAAAACCATGTTTCAAAAGAAATGTATCAAACCTTTTATATTATTGCCTCGGGGATTGTTTCAGACCATAAAGTGATTTCTTTAACAAACATACAACTTTCTCATAATCACCTTTAATAAAACCAATATGTTTTCTCATATAGATTTCATCATCTAAATCACCATAGACAAAAGCATTTTTAACATCTAATTGATCAAGTTCTCATCTAAATTGAACAACAAGGGCAAGAATGTACCTAATAGTGGTATATTTAACTACAGGGGAAAAAATTTCAGTAGAGTCAACACCTTCCTTTTGTGTAAACATTTTTGCTACAAGTCTAGCTTTATATCTAGTATTTTTATTCCCTTTCACCTTATTTTATCTTATAAATCCACTTACAATCAATTAACTTTTGGTCTTTAGGTCTTTTAACCAATTCTCAGGTCTTATTTTTAAGAAGATAACTCATTCCATAATCCATAGTAGCTTTCCAAAATTTAGAATCTTTACAATTTATGGCATCGTCATATGAACTAGGTTCATTTTTAAATTGATCTTGATGTAAATAATTAAACAAAATCATCACTGTCAAACCTTGCAGGAGGCCTGATCTACCTCCTTTCTCTATCTCTTGTGAGTTGGTATTCATCAAGAGGTAGAGAAGCAGGATCAGGTTGGTCCCCAGTTCCAAGATTATTATCATTTTCAATAGAAATATAATTTTCATCAAGATCAGATTCATTAGCAGCAAGTACATGTGTTTCCTTTTCATTTAAAAAAGACTCCACCTCAATTTGAACATCTTTTTCAGTCAAATTATTTTTTTTCCCTTCCAGATATGGCATAATAGACTCATTGAAAATAACATCTCTTCTAACAATCGCCCTGTAGCCTTTTTCATTTGTGACCCATAGTCTATAGCCTTTAACATTTTCACCATAACCCAAGAAAATACATTTAAGTGATCTAGGCTCCAATTTTCCAATATTTTGATGAGCACATGCAGCACATCCAAATATTTTCAAGTGAGAATAGCTAACATGATTTTTAGACCAAACAGTTTCAGGCACTTCAAAATTCAAAGTACTAGTAGGGAATTATTTACAAGATAAACTGCAGTTTTTATAGCTTCACCCCAGAATAGTTTAGGCAATCCAAAACTCAAAAGCATGCATCTTACTTTATTTAATAAAGTTATATTCATTCTTTCAGCTATGCAATTTTGCCGGGGGTGTGTAAACAACTATTCTATATCTTAAAATGTCATGTTCTTTGCAGAAATTGTTAAATTCATAGTTGCAAAATTTCAAACCATTATCTGTTCTTAGAATTTTTATCTTATTATCAGTTTGGTTCTCAATTTGGGTTTCCAATATCTGAAACCAGAAAATGTTTCATTTTTTGATTTTAATAAGAAAACCCAAATTTTTCTAAAAAAATCATCAATAATCAAAAGATAATAATTAAAACCAGTCATGGTAGTCACAGTAGCAGGACCCCATATGTCTACATAGGAATGGGCATGTGTTGGATTGGATTGGGTCGGTTTTTGCTTCAACCCAAACCCAGCCTAACAAAACAAGATCGATTTGATTAAAACTTAACACAACCCAACCTGTGTAAATGTTGAAACCCAACCCAACCCAATCAAGTATCGATCGGGTTGGGTTGAGTTGGTCAGTTTGTGACTACTTGTCAACAAAAATTAAAATCATTCAAATTTCTATTATACTAATTCGGATAGACAAGATTAAATAATAAGTAAATAAGTAAATAAAATTATCTATTATCTTATTCAATCATCATTAGCCGAGCTTACAAAGAACAAAGTGCATTTAACATAACATAGAAAACTTATCCTACATTTATTGTGGGAATGACAGTAAGCTCATCATCTAAAATGCACCAAAGTAATTACAGTTACACTATCCACTCATACTTTTTAGGTTCTTTTTACTTTTTAGGCATTTTTTTTTAAAGAGGTGAGTCGAGTTGGGCTGGTTTATTCGATTTTCATGAGTTAACCAGCCTACACCGTCAACCCACCCACACCGTCAATCCACCCAAGCCGTCAATCCACCCAAGCCGTCGATCGGTTTGGACGGGTTCGATCGGGTTTTACCTACCCCTAGGTCTACATGCATATATTCAAGTATTTGTTTGGATTTATGAATTCCAGGTAAGAAAGGTAACTTTACTTGCTTGCCAATAACACATTGTTCACAAGAACCAAAATCACCAAGGTTCAGTTTTCCAAAAACTCCTTTTAATTTTAAATGATTCAAACTTTTCTTACCAATCTAACCAATAAACTCCTTTATTTTGTAAAGACTCTAAACTTTTCTTGCCAATGTGGTTAAGTCTTTCATGTCATAATTTTGCTAAAGTAAAGGTTTCAGGTAAAGCAGCAGCATTTAAACCAATTAAATGTTGAGTATTCAAAAAATAAAGACCATGTCTCTTAAGAGTGTTAATAATCAGATCAGTGCCCCTAAGAATCTTAATGTATCCTTGACCCAATTTTATGTCAAATTCTATGTCATCCAACATGCCTAAAAATATTAGATTTCTCTCTAATTCAGGAACAAATCTAGTTCCTTTCGGGAACAGTACATTGCCATTCTCAAGTAGCAGTTTAACAGTCCATATTCCTCTAACTTTACAAGTCATGTTGTTCCCCATTATTAATTGTCTCCCAGTAGTTGTTTCAAAATCAAGAAAACAATTTTTATTTGGGCACATATGAAAGGAACAACCAGAATCAAGTATCCACTCTTCGCATAACTTCTTTTCAATATTAAGAAGGACTAACCCATCTTCAAGATTGTTTTTATTACAAACTAAGGCAGCATTCCCATCATCAAATTTCTTATCTTTTGCTTCATTCTTCTTCCTGTAACAATCTTTAATAAAATGACTCATTTTACCACAATGATAGAATTTCTTACCTTTTGCCTTATTTTTGGATTTATTTTTATCATGCCACTTGTTCCTACTCTCATTTAAGGACTTTGAGTGAAAACTAGGTTTACTAAACCATTTTCCCTTAGCAAGCAAGTTATCTCCATTATGACTTTCTTTTGATTCAGATTTAATTTCAAGAGCTTTATTTTTTAGAGCACTAATAATTTCATCAGTAGTAATATGAGCTCTACCATATTCTAGAGCAATATTAATGTCTTTGTATTTGTCACTAAGGGTGTTTAACAAGACTACAACCAACTAATCTTTTGAAAGCTTTTCATCACAATTGGCCAAGTCTTAGGTCAACTTTGTGAACCTATTCAAGTTTTCATCCAAATCAACAGAATGGTCCATTTTAAAAGAAAAGAATAGTTTCAACAAAAAACATTTATTTGGAATAGTCTTAGTCACATATTTAGCATTCAGTTTAGCCCACAGTTCATCAGAAGCATTTTTGGTTTCACCAATTTCCCTCACAACATCATCAGACAAGTACAAGAAAATAGTACTCCATGCAACCTCTTCAAGTTCGGTTTTCTTAGCAGGAAGAAAGTCTGTAGCCAACTATCTTCTAGAAACAACTCTCATTTGCATTAAAATTGCCTTCACTTTTTGATACCAAATATTAAAATCACCTCTTCCATCAATTTGTAGAACTTCAAACTTAGTAGAAGCCATATTTGTATTAAAAGATGATTCCCAAATATGAGCTCAAGATATTATCAAGGCACAGACAGGGACTCACAATTACTGCAGTTTTAAAATCATAGTAGTACACTTAGTAATACAAGATTTTTAAGTTTCAATCACAATTAAGGAACATGCAGAGCAAACACAAATGAAGAACATAATAACAGAGATCAGAAAGTCTATGTTCCGTAGACTTCTCCTGCAAGATCCTCCAGATACACACCCGTACTGGATTTATCTCAGATTCCCAAGACCTCGTATGAACCTGTGGACAAAGATGAAATGTTGCATCTTTCCAATAAATGACAACGAGGCGTTGCGAGTTTTCAAAACATGCATTATGTGCGCATTGAATGAGCAATGATGGGCTACAGTTACAATTATCAAAGGCGTCTTAGCATGTGCATGTGAGTCACACATCAATCCTTGTTCTTTATTCAACTTTGAAGAAGCGCCTTTTGCCTTCAATGGTATACAAGTCGACGTCCCAGATCAATTCATTTCGACCCAAGGCTACGCCTCGTCCATTCTACCTAAAAAAGGAAATCCTTATCCATTTTCATGCTTTTTCCACTTTTTAAAATCGGAGAATCGTCCAAGCAATATTTCCTTCAAAGTATGAAGCATTTTCGATAGATTCAATTTCAAACTTTCGGCAAAATCACTTGACTTCCGTTCAACTAGTTAACAAAACTTCTAATTTTAGGTAACTTGCCTACAAAACTTCCGATTTTAGGTAACTTGCTTGTGTTTTCAACTTTATCTTCGTTTTTTTCCATTTCTTCTTCAAACTTTCAAGGAAACATCACTGTTTAAATGGCTTTTTCATATAAGAACACGAATGTTGATGGCTCGTCTGTGTATAGACATGAGGATGATTTGTGCCAAAGCAGGTCTTCTAGATATCATACCCATTGATAGGATTAGAAAGATGATAAGGGGCCTCTATAGTGCTAGATGATGTAGGAGGGACCCATAGACTATAGTATCAACTAGGAGGCAACTAAAGTACACTTTAAGGTAATAGGGAAGGAACTAGTTAAATTCAGTGACCTTTTTTAGGATTCAAAACACTAGAGCTCTTCTTACCTAGCCCTAATGAACAATCTTGTTTTCTTATGGATGGATGTATCGCCATTAGCGAGACAATTCTATATGTTGGGATACAACTACCTTTTCTTCCGTTCTTTAGGTATATCATTGGGCATTATGACTTAGTCCCCACCTAACTTCTTCTAAATGCATGGAACCAATAGCAAATCTTCTCACCTAGTCGAACATTAACCTCCGAATTTCACTAGTTTTGATGTTCAAACAGGAGTTAGAGATAAAATGACTATTTTGGAGAGAAATATTTGAATTGCATGCATTTCTCCTCAAATGAGAGTAGGGGTGGATGCAGAACTTTAATGTTGGGGGAGCATAATCGAACTTGAAAAGAAGTTGAGAGAAATTTTACACTCGAAAATTTACGTCCAAAAAAAATCATACCCCATGTAATTTTGCATCCAAAAATTTACATGAGATATGACTTTTTCGGATGTAAAATTTCGAGAGTTTTTTATGNAATTTTACATCCGAAAATTTACATAGAATATGACTTTTTCGGATGTAAAATTTCGAAATTTTTGAAAATTTCCTAATAAAATGATGAAAATTACATTGAGAAATTTATATCGTAAAAATAATAAATGTTAATGAAATAATTGAAATTTTCTTTCAAAAAAATGCGGGTTAGACGTCTTTTTAAAGACTCACGTTTAACGTATTTTTAACTATTTTCGATATATGTTTGAACTATTCGATATGCCCATAATATAGTTCTTGAAAGAAGCTTCAAAATGATATAAGGAATTTGTAGATTCAATTAGCGTACGATCATCGGAAAATTTTTAAAATTAGATATTATGGAAATTCAAATTTATTTTGATTTTGCCCCTATTTGGTGGAGATTAAAATCAATTTTTTACTAAATTTTGCTAAAAATTAAACAGTTATAAATTCTATGAAATATGTTATTAAAATTAATTGTTAACTTTGATTTAGATTAAAATTCAAATTTCAATCGATACCAAATATGATTTTTAAAAAAAAAATCTCAGAAGTTGGGGGGCACGTGCCCCCCCAGGACCCCCTGGGTCCGCCCATGAATGAGAGGGTATATATAATTTTTTTTTTTCAAGTAATGAGGTAATTTGGTCATTTTAGAAGAAGACCGACATCGGCTCTTTGTTAACTTCTTAGTAACTGATTATGTTACGAGTGTCGCGCTTTATGTGCAGCTAATAGCTTGTGGCCGAGCGATTCGCATTTATTTTATGCAAACCTTTCATGCCTTTAGGGATGGCAACGAGGCAAATTGGCCATTCCGATCCCCGTCACATCGGGTATTTATTTTATGCAAACCTTTCATACCTTTTGGTTTCCTGTCCCGTTTATCTTCTTGTTTATTTTTTTATTTATTTTATTTTTTGATTATATTTTTAAATCTTTAATTAATGAATATTATTATTTTTTTTTCCAATTTATTGAGAACAACTCATGTTCTTTTTAAAAAATAATAATAAATATTTTATTTTTGTTTGATAAAAAACTTAAATTTGAAATTAATTTTAAAGGAAAAATTGCAGACACGGTACCAAATCTTTCAACTTTTTGGAGACTTTGCCCAAACATTTGTTTTGTGCCACCCACAGTACAAAACCTTTAAATAATTTGCACACGGAGTCCAAATGGACGATTTCCGTCCAATTGAGCATGAAAATCGTTAGTTGACCTAAAAAATTAAAAAAATTATAATTTTCACCAAATAGGCAAGGGCAGTTTCGGAATTACATACAATTTCCACAAATAAGTTAAAAAATGAATTAAGAATCTAAAAAATAATTTTTAAAAAAAAACAACTGTTCATCTCCTTCCTCACCCCACCCCACGAAAATCAACCACCATCCAGCCACCACCGTCGCCACATCTCCCACCACGACCACAACCACCATCCTCATCCAAACCCCACCCTCTCCCTAAAACCAAAATCATTCTACCCATTGTAGCCGTTTACAGCTGTGGACAACCACCAAATTTACAGCCACCGCTACCTCACCTCAATGAATCTGCAGAAATCGAAAACTAAATAAGTTCGGGCGCGCTGAACCACCAAACCACCACTATCACCAAGCCAACAAGGAGACCAAATGCATTTCAGATCTGGAGACGAGGGCTACCTCCAACTACAGCGGCAAGCCAGATTTGGGGAAAGAACCACCACCACTACCACTACACGTCCATCCCCTCCTGCAAACCACAACCACCAAACACTTCTACCACAAACTCAGAGAACATCCACCAAACTGATATTGCAATTGAGCTAAATCTCCTTATTCTATCCCAGATCCTTCAAATCTAGGGTCAATTCCAACTCTAGCAGCAGCAATGATGGGGATGGTTTGATTTAATTATTTGATTGTAGTTTTTTTTTTTTATGAAAAAAAGGGAAAGTTACTATTTTGCCCTTTAAGAATTAGTCAACAATTGGTCAATTTTTTAATTTTTTTGTCAATTGACGGTCAAACTAACGGTTTCTGTCAATTTGGACTTCGAGTGCGAATTGTTTAAAAGTTTGGTGATGTAGGTGGCACAAATCAAATGTTTGGGCAAAGTCTACAAAAATGTGAAAGATTTAGTACCGTGACTGCAATTTTCCCTAACAAAAATGAAACTCTACTTTTTATCTAATTGATGGATATTATTACATGATCTAATACGTCATCTATAAGCTTGTTACGAATTCAAAAACAAATGAAATAGCAGCCTTAAGAATAATAGTAAAATTAATACTATAAACGATTAAGTACGGGAATCTTGAGAATTGAAATTAAAATTTAAAACTAGGTTACATCATTAGTCTCAATTTATTGTTTAGTTACACATTATAATGGAAGAAAACGCAAAAGGGTTTTAAAGGAAAAACGAGGGAAAAAAAAAAAGATGATCTTCGTGACTACCATCATTGCTTATATGACCCTTTAGTGCTATTTTTGTCAATTTCATTATATGTTTTAAGAATGATAATGGGCCGAGCCCAACAAGCACCCCCACACCCTGTGAGAAAATAGTGGCCAATGGCCAGTTAACCCAGCTCAATTTCCACAATGGACTTTGACTAGTATTAAGGGTATGTTTGAGCCACATTATTTTGAAAAAATATATTCTGGAATAGTAGATTGATGGAGAATGTGTGGTTGAAAAAGAAAAAAAATATTATTGATGTGATGAAAAATATTATTTTATTGAAAAATGTGGTTGAAAATAAGTAAAAGAATAAAAGTGAAAAATTTAATGTATACCAAACATGAGCTAAATGAAAAAAAAAATAGAGATAAAAACAAATAAAAAGTTTAGTTGTGGATGGTAACAGGGCAGATCGGGGACGGGGCAACCTTTCCCCACCCCATACCCGCCCCTATACCAGTTTAAGGCAGGGCAGGGCGGGGCGGGGCGGGGCGGGGCTCCTACCACGTTCATTACCAGTTTAGTTTTTTTTTTTTTTTAATTCAACTTTTAATATAGGTATTTGATTATGACATTTCCATAATACAATAAATATAAAACCCTTAAAATGGAATGAATGATAGATCATATTTTATTATGTTATATAATTACATTACCCATAAAAGCAAAACTAATTTGAAAATTTAAATACAAGATAAAAATTATACAATTGGATAAATTACAAGATAGCGCGCAAATAAATATCACATAATACAACATTTCATGTTGTAAATCTCTAAGTGTTGTCATCTTCTTTTAGAATGTCTATATCAGGCTCCTTAAAAATTGATGACTGTGAAAGTGTACTAGAGTACTTCCAATGCTCGGTGCTGGTGTACAATGACGTGATCCAGACATCTGAAATAAAAAAAAAAAGTACACGAGAACGAAAAACAACAAAAATGCATAATCACAAAAATGGTAATCATTTGATCAATATAAGTAAAACTTAATTCTACCTAATGTTAATTTTATGATAAACGAAAAAGATAGTCAGAAAACTTTAAAACATAATCATAGACTTGACAAAAAATATTTAGGATAAAAGGACCACTATCATCATTTATTAAATTACAAATGAGATCTGGTACTCACTGCTCATTCATAAGTAATCCACATGAAGAATACAAAAAACTTGGAGGAGTTCACATAGAAACAAAAAAAACCATCCATTACAATTCACGTGTATTAAATAGTAGGCTGTGAAGTTTTTACTTTAAATTTGGCTAAAAACCAAAGAGACAGTTGCAAGATACAGTACTTTTCTAGCCACAACTTAGCTATGATAAGAACTACAACTTCTTTCTGTATCATTGGCCACGTTAATTAACTTAACTCTAGACTTCTGATGCATTTTATTACATCATCAAACAATGTCCAACGNACCGAGTCATGTGCATCCATATTAAATTAACCTACCTGATCACCGGTTTCCCGATCCGGGGCCGGGTTTTATAACTAAGGAGTTGAGTGATTGATTCATCTCATCGCATACATCAACACTGTTACGGAATTAAAAGAGAATCGGCAATAGAATAGTTAAAACAAAAACACACAAATTTAGATGAAAATTCTAGAAGGAAAAAACCATGAACAAAAAAGAATAAAAAATCCACTATATCAAAGATGAGTACAAGAAATGATTGTTTTGGATGACTACCATCACAAACTCTAAGAATTTCACAAGATTTTGGTTTCACCATCCATATATAATCGTACTGCGAGTTTTTGGGACTGGACCAAAAATTTATGGTCATCGTATATAACAACTCAAAAATACTGAGATGCATAACAACATTATAGGATTGCAATATTATTGCCAACTTATATGCATTCTGCTTAGGCAAAAAAATTGAGCGTAATCAAGTAAAAAATTAATTCAGGACAGTTTTCTTTTTTTTTTAATTTGCTATTTCAACTTGAATTTTTCTTAAGAAATTTCAACGTCAAATCTTTCTCGAATTAATAAAGAACAAAATGTTGTTCCATTATACAAATTCATAGAATCGAAGCATCTAATGACTAGAACGTGCAACAAGATAAGCGGAAATCCAAATTAATCAATTCTTCATTTTTTTTTTTTTTTTTTTTT
>CAIGRF010124716.1:31769-46984 GCA_903798235.1 Fraxinus ornus | reverse complement strand
CAATTCCCTTTATATTATGCTGGACGAAAATTCCATAATCCCCTCTATATTCTCAAAATTACTGCTATCAATAGTGATTACCACGCTGTCACACAATTCGCGAAGAGACACCAGAAGGGAAGTTCCAAATAACTCGATTAAGCCCTTGTGTGGGAGTGATTTTTTGAAAATCACTTTTCTCCACACTCATTTTCAACCACATTCTCCAAAAAAAATATTATTTTTTCCATTTTCCCATAACTTTTTCCTTCTTTTTAACCACGCATTCAAAAAAGAAGGAAAAAAAAGGTCACTAGATCTCTCCCACACAATGGCTAAGGTATAATCTGTGAAGGATAATTTATATATTCTACAACCATAATTTTTCAAACAAACACAAGCAGACGCTACAAGGACAAGATCATTTATATTCTTCAAAATTATGAATTAACATATTATATCATTATTTTTATTGTAACTTAATACTTCTTTAGCTTTGATTTTGAATTTTGCAAGGTGAAATATTTTGAATTAGAAGTCGAGATATGTTGTAAGAGGACATTGGTAATATTAAATTCTAGAGAAGAAAGAGAAAATACATAGTATATAAAAAACTGATTCCACGTTAAATTCGTAGATTTTCCTACAAATTTTTTTTAATAATTTAACTTTTTCAATTTATATTCAATAATTTACAAAATGGAGTGTGTGTCCTTGACGTTTCCAGTGACACCCCACACCATATGAGAAGTTTTGGTTCTTCAGCGTACAGTCTTCATGAAATGAAATTTTTTTCTAATATTTTTTTGCTTTTCACTATGCTTCTTGATCACCTGATCAAAGAGAAAAAAATTTAATGGGTAGAAGACAGGGTTTGGTCTGCTAATCAAAATCGGAAAGCACGGAATATAGTTAAGTGAATAAACAATAACTAGCTGGAATGTTGCAGAGAGTAATATGATGGTTGCAGCACTAGATAAATGAAATTCCCTCCTCTACGATTAATTCTGAAATAAGCATTTTCCATCAACCAGAAACAGTTTAAGAAGAGAAGGAACCAGAAGTTATTTGAATACAATCAGAACGAGAACTTTCAATGCTAACCTTGAATCGGTCGATTCACGTCCATACATTTCCAAAAAAAGCTTCAAGTCTGAATCAGCTTCCTTCAAATCATAGAGCTACACCAAGAAATCAAAGTTACAAAACCTATGAATTAATTCATCCTTATTTTAAAAATTCATCTGCAGAAACTTTGCTGTCCATGTCAAAAGGTAGACCTGAGCTACAGCGATATATGATAGCTATTACAATTATTTCAAAGTGAAAACACAACCACAAATCATGAAAAGAGAATCTGGCAGATCATCTTACAGTATGCCTAGATAATGCATCAGACTGCTATATATATTGTCTTTACATTAATGGTCAAAGTGGGTTTGGGCCATAAATGTTAGATAACCTACAACAGAGACATGGCTAATAAACCCTTCTTTTCAGTCCATTAAATGGCACTGTTAGGTAAAAAAAATTTGGGCCAAGAGCAGCAAGTACAAATCACATATCAGAGTAACATTCTTTTTTGCACCTTAGGTCTCGAAAAATGATTGCTTGACAAGTAAACTTAATACAACATAGGATATGTCGCCATACGCTCATGTAACAGAAGGTAAAAGTCATACCACAGCTTGTAATTTCTGTATTTCAGCATTTTGCTGAGCGGATCTGGAGGACAACGAGTCCAATTCCTTAGCCTATACATATATTAAGGAATGGTTTTAACCAGCATCACAAATAATTTCAAAAAACAATTACTGCAAGTATAACAAATTCCACCTTCCCATCGAGAATGTCCGTAAGAGATTGAACATCAGCGCGCAAACAATGAATGTAAGAAGCAGTCTCCTTGTGTTGAACTAACTGATTCTGCATGTTACCCATTTTCTCAGGAAATGAAGAAACTAAAGCTTTGAACTCCGCAATGATTTCTTTCCTACCTGAGGTTAAGAAAATCAATATATCCATGTGACACTTAGACAGAGAAGCGACGAGGATGCCGTGAGATATGAGGGAATACCAGGTTCTCTAGATGCTTCTTCCAGCTTGGCTTCAATTACCCTTTTTTCTTCAATGCAATTTCTTATCTCTGTTTCCAGATCAGATTTTCTAGACTTGGCCACCATCGAAGATTGACATAAAACATCAACCAATTCATTTTTCATGTGAATTTCTTTTTCCCGCCAAGCAAGACCATCTTTCTGAACCTGAATTAAATTGATGAGTCAGCACAGAGACTAAATATTCTTTAAAAACCAAAAATGAAGTTAAACTTGAAACTACCAACCACTAACAACCTGTAGTTTCTCATAAAGAGCTTGATATTGAACTACATCTGCTTTAGACTTCACAAGTTGATCTTTAAGCAGGATATATGCTTGGGAAGAACAAATACCCTTCACATTCTTCAGCTTGTTCTGTCAAACAAAAACCCAATTTATGGACTAGTAAAAGGAGTACGAGAAAAACCATAGTCTAAAAACACCATATAAGACTAACAACAATCTGAACACGAGAGGAAGTAAATAAAAGAATTAACCTGCAAATTTGATAACTGACTCAATATCTTTATCCTATCTTCATGAAGACGTTTGAGTTCCTGTAGTCGAGAAGAGGATTGGTTCTGCACAAGTGCACAAATTAGCTTAGACCATTTTACCAGTGGAAACACAATTGACATAAGCTAGAGGAAACAGAGTGCAGGTGAATACCAATAACTCCTTTAGTGTCAACTCCATCTCTTGCAAATCGTCTTGTTTGTCTCTGGTATCATTACTGATGACATGCTTGTTTCGGCGATTTAGGACGGGAAAAGATGCTCCTTTTGCCAGATCTATCTCCACTTTTATGATGGACAAATTACGGTTGCTGTCTTCCAATTCTGAGATTGCATTCTCTAACTCTCCTTTATATGGACAACCAAAATATGTCAGTTACAGCACCCCTCGCGAGGACATTGCACGCACACATGAAGCATACCAAATAATTTGGAGAACATACGAGGCCAGCACATTTTAAAGAAAATTATAAAAAAGCCCTCAAACAGACAATATCACTTCTGAGAAAAAAACAACCACACTTTTAGTGACACCAGTATTATGTACATTGCATCAAGCAAGTGGTGAATACAATCAAGGAAACTGATGTTTTTAAAATTTTAAATATGGCAGCGTCCTTCCTAATTCCCCCAGCATATGTCATGGATTTTCCAAATAGGATGCAAGACAACAGCAGAAGCACACCTAAGACTTATTCAAAAAAATTAGGGTCGGCTAGATGAATATTTTTGCCACTCCAAATAACATGCAAAAAGCAAACTTGAAATTACTCCTCTAAGAAATAGGTGCACGAAAATCTTGAGTATGATGCTTCAAATCATTCAATAGCACAGTGCAAGAGGTGCAAACTAGATTCCCTGTACCGATCCATAAGATCAGTTAAAAAAGCATAGAAGCTACTAAGAAGATACAGAGCATGCATACAGGAAGAGTGTTGCGGCAAAAGACTATTGGCAACTAAGTGCTACCTGAAAAAAATTGTGTACTTACAATTTTGGGGGTTGATATAGAGATATAATTTACACTTTCTCTCTTCACAAACTGTGAAGAAAATATCAATACAAACAACGGTAAAAAAGAGGGACACCAGATTGAATAGAGAAAGCTACCAAGAGCATCAGTAACTAAAGGTTCTATAATCAGTTTACTCAAGCACTTTAATAACCTAGCTTTCAGCCTTCCCCAAGTCCAGCTGATTCTTTTTTCCTTAAATAAGTTAAAACAGTTCATTTTTGCTCCCTGAACAATTTGGCAAAAATATTTGAATTAATAACTCCTGATGGGTGCATATACTTTATGTTGCAGATGTGGAAAAACATACTTCAGAAAGAACTTATTTTATATGAAGTTTGCAAAAGACACCTTGCACGTGCTTCAAAATTAACTTGATGGATACTCCAATCCAAATGTTCTACCTACTTCAAGAGTTGTTACATCTTTAACAGTGCAAATCCAATTTAAGAGAATATAAGCAGGCAACAGGTCAGAAATTAATAGGAAAAAAAGGAAGTTTTTATACTTAAGCAGCTTCACAAAAACATATACACAATGATTATTACATACTTATGAAAGCAAATGCACCCAAACAAATTCCTGAAACCAAATACACACATTGATGAAGAGTCGTCGTGAGCAAAAAATACTTCCACCAGCTGGACCCTAGGTAAGTTTTAGCTGGACCCTGGACTACTCAACTCGATGTAACCTGGACCCTAGGTAAATTTTAGCTGAGTACTTAGCCCCATGTAGCTAGAGCTGAAAGATATTAGTCTTGCATCCTAAAAGCACCAATATGCTCAACTGCAACATAATGATCTGGTATATACCTATAAAAGTATAGATTTTAGTGGGAATAAATCAAATACCTTTCAAACCTATAAGGTCAGCTTTATTCTTAGTGTCAGTGTCTCGATTGCCCTGAAATTCAGCAGCCATTGATTTGTGCTTCAAGTGAAGATTGCCCACTGCCAGTCTCAGTTTCTTAACTTCCGCCTGCAAATCACAGGATACCCCCTGCTGGCTCCATCCTATGGTAGGAGAAAAGAAAGAAAAGAAAACAAAGCAATCAATTTCAAAGACACAGCACCTAGAATGCCGATAAGAAAATGGTGATCTATATTCAAAAGCTTAAAAGATGTATCAATGGTCCTTGTATGGTCTTACCATCAGACGGAAGCGCGTTTAAACATGCATTAGACATGCTACTCTTCAAATTACTCAAATCCTCACATGCATTGACTGTGTTATGCAATATGCTCTTTGTCTTTTCAACATCAATTTGTCTATCTTCTTCAGTCAGAAATATGGTTGTGATGGCTGAGCTACTTTCAGTTGCGCCCTTTTCTAAGAGTCGGCTTAAAAAAGCTTTCTCAGGAGGTAAATCACCATCTAAGAAGGAAATAATTAAACATCAGCAAACACAATTTTCATGCATCTATAGTTCAACCATCAACTCAAAGTAGTTCAAAGTGAAAAAAAATGCAGGAGTCATCTGTTTCACAACTTGCTATAGCTCGATTAAGCAGTTTTTTAGGTTAAATAACCCAGGAATCTCACAGTAATAGCATTACCACTGCACACTGCAGAACTATACCAGAGTAGATATTAGAGAGGAACGTATGAAAAGACGTATAAAAGATGTGATTTAGAAGATTGGTAAAGACATTAAACATAAAATTTCAGTAGGATTAAATCAAATGCCAAAAAATAAATCTTTACGGAGATAGGAGATTTTCTCAGTTTCAGTCTCTTTCCCTTCTTCTTAAACTATATATATATATATAGCACGTAAAATTGCGCTTTCCTTCATCAAAACTATTGAAGACAGGAAACTTGAAGTGGAAGCCCTAAAACTAAAGACAAAGACATAAGCCACTTGCATCCAACTTGTACTTTGACTTTTTCTGAGGGACTAGGCTATCATGGAGAGAAGAGGTTTGGCTATGCTCTATAACTGGCTTCTCAGGTGAGGGTCAGGTTACTCGCTTCATACATGTATGGACTCAAAGAAGAGTCTTCGTCGCATATACGCTGTTAGGCGGGTAGGATAGGGAGGTCGCAGATGAGCTGTATTCATGAAATGAAATGACTTACTTGATTGAACTCTACTTATTGAACGAGTTAGGGAACCTAACCTATTCTCTCTTATAGGACTGAATGACTTCTAACAAACAGGAGTTGGAATGGAGGGTCAAGCTCACTTCGCAGCCTTCTTTCCTTAGCTATAGGAAGAATTAGCCTCTTTCTTTTTTATTTTCTCATTCTAGGGCTTGAAAGCTAAACTACCAACCTTGCCTTGAGAAACCTATTAGAGGATACTGACTTGTCTGATGTATCCTTCCCTCCCTTCCTTATCCATAAGCCCAGAGAGAAAAGAAAGATAAGCATAGGCCTAGCCTAGAACCTAGAATGTAGAATGACTCTGCAACAGAAAGAGAATGAATAGGAANATTTTTAAAGTTCAGTGATGGATATGGTTGCAGTTTCGAAAGTTCAATGACTAACCACGTAGTTTTTAAAGTTCAGTGACCTGGTGGAAACTTTCGGTAAAGTTCAGTGACTATTGGAGTAATTAACTCATATAAAAATCCTAAAGATTGCATTCAATTTTACCCATGATATTCGCCACTTTCCTTTCTCGAGTAAAATTTACAAGTCCACATCAGGACAACATTAATAGACAAACACTTTATATGATGAAGAGGTGGAGGCGAATAAAGATAAAGAAAGGGCTAAAAGATGTGTGCTGAAGTACAGCAGAGGAAATGCCAGATATAAATTTAAAAAAAAGAAGAAGAAGAAGAAGAAAGAAGGAACATGAAACGTCAGTATCTAACACTTACCTATCTCAAAAACTGAACACATTTCCTGGCCTGAAGAGGGACTGTTTTACAGAACCAACATAAACCAAGAACAGGAAACTAATTGCACTTAACGTTCGGAAACACATTTTGTATGTTGTTCAATCATTACATGCTAAAAAAATCGAAAATTCATGGAAACTCAAATCAGTAATCATCAATCAAAATCAATATGAAAAATGAAGATAGTATGCCATGTCTATCATACAAAGAAATATCAAGTAGACTGATCTTATTTAATATCGAACTCGGGTTTTAAGAGACGAAGAAATAGATCCTGATGGATAAAACAAAGATGCGGGTGTTATCAATTTGCTGAACACAAGGGAAAACTATTTAAGATTGGTATGTGGTCAAATTCGTACAAATTAAAAATGTCGTCTGCCACATATCGGCACATTGGGTGAATACATGAGATATATAAATTACCATACGTAGGACATGTATTAAAATAAAAAAGTGCCTATACATGATTGGGATTACAACTACTTTATCTTTACTAAGAGGGATCAGGACAGAAAATAATTAAAGGGGGAAGATTCTGTGTAAGTCAAGGCATCTCTCACCACCTTTGACAATTTGATGTTCAAAACCTCGTCCACTTGACACCAAGTCTTTTACGTGAGTAGAACGTGATTCCAAGTCGTTAACCAGCTGGTATAAAAGTGGAACCAAAATTAAAATCATTAGGCCCAGAACACTGTCTATAAGCAAAAGTAAAAGAATAATATCAAAAAAAATATTCACGTCAAAAGTAAATACCTCTTCCCATGAATCATTAACCACAGCCAAAGACTTCTCATGTGACTGTTGTTTCTCCTTTAATTGACAAAATTTGTATTGCAGAGCACGGATCTCAACCTTTTGAGCTTCTAACTTCTGGGTAAGTTTCTGATTTTGAAATTGAAGTACTGCTGCATCGAGCTACAGCAACAGAAAATTTAAATTTTAAGGAAATGATGTAACTACTTACTCAAATATAATAGGAAAAGTCCAAATTTAGCCTAAGTAATACTTTCATGTGAACAAACACAAAAAATGATTGAAGGTCACTGTTTGATAGAAAGTTTACAGCTAAACCAAGTGGGCAAATCCTTTCAGGACAAATTTCTTCCCTCTGTAAAGAAGATATGTTTACCACATCAATTGCTCGTCAAGTAGCATTAAAACCTAATAAAAAGTGAATATGTAAAAGCATCCTGAAATCTGGTACACTAGCAGCTCGTATTAATTGAAGTTCAATATGCAAGGGAAACTTGTCAAGCACACATGAAGATGACGTAATAATTTTCTTCAGCAATCATTTGTATAGAACTCTAGAAAAGGACACTTGACTTCTTAAACGCTTTAATTCCACTAGTCACCATATGATGATTTATTCATCGTACCTTCTGAAATATGCATTATTTATGGTATACATCTATTGAAGGAAAACCATACATCACTTTGAAATAATCAAAGCTGTAACACAAATATGCCTACAAAGGCACCACTTCTGTTCTGTGCACAAATAACATTTTTGTTGAAAAAGAGTCAAAGTGAAGCTTCAAAACAAACTGAAAAAATATTACCAATCTGAGCCAGTGAACTACAAAATCCATCCAAATGTCTGCACAAGTCGAGATGGATTAAATGTGCTCAAAGCATTACAACAAGATAAAGACTTTTTATCCTCCACATTAAGCTGAGAGTACATCAAAATTATCTTTGACACTCCAGCTTATCATTCAGAGCAGTCCTCATTTTTTAGGTAATATGAATGCTGTGCATAGTGGCATGGTTTAAAAAGGCGTCCGTGAGGCGCGCCTCACTGTGAGGCGGTTCTTTGAGGCAAAAAAATATGAGGATCACACCTCTAAATATGAGGCGCATGCGCCTCATTTAAAAGGGTCTATTTAAAATTTGATTTTTTTCCATCAAAAAGGCCCTACTTAAAAAATAAAAGAGGCCCATTTAAAAAGGCATTTTGGGCTCAAACAAAACAATAAAATACCTAGAAAACTAAATGTGCTCATTTAAAAATGCATTTTAGGCCCAATCAAAACAATAAAATACCTAGAAAACTAAAAGGCATGTATGTTTTTCTCTTTTCTTCTTCTAATTTATACTCTTTTCTTTCTCTTTTTCATCAGTTCATCAGGTATGTATCATCCTCTAATATGTATCATCAGTTATTCTTCTAATATGATATTGGTAATCAGCCAAACTATTATAGAGTTAAATGAATTATTTTTTCCCTTTTTCTGCAGCGGGGGAGGGTAGGACTGCTTTTTCGGAATTCTTTCAGTACAAGAGAAAGAGAAAACATAAAATCGAAGAAAATAGTATCTTAGTAAATAAAATCAAACAAGTGGGGTGCTCAAAAGAAAGGAATAAAAGACAAAAAGAAAAAGAAAAATAAGAAACAAAGAGAACTGATTGTGTAAAAATTAGGACTGCAAAAAGACTTAACACAAACATGGCCACATAATGCCGTGAAATGTCCTCCCTGAATGATATTTTATACAAAGTTACCCACTTCTTTATTTCTCAGTTATAATAACTTACATGGGTCCGTATTGATGCCAGTGATATTTAACTCTTTTATATTGTCTAATTTATAAATATCTTCTATCACACGTGTCTGTTGATGTCAACTAGCTCACCAGCTAGCGTCAACAGTTTCAGCCAAACTCTAGCGGAAGAAATATGTTGCTACACAGTAAATATGAAAAGCGCTATAATCAAACATATCACCAAATTAGTGCGAGACTATAATTGATGTTAATTTGATTATTTGCAATTTCACATTATACTCGTGGAAGACTCTATGTTCCAAACGTTCATGCCAAGTGCTCCGGAGAACACGGATAACTCAGTGTTCATAAATGCAAGAGTTAATAAATGTCAAACTATGCCCCTGTTTGGTGCACATTTTGAGAGTAAGAATGCATTTTTACTGTTGATGTGATATGAAATATGTGTTTGAAAAAGAAGGAAATATTATTGATTTGATAGAAAATATTATTTTATTGAAGAATATGTGGTTGAAAATGAGTACAAGAATGAGAATGAGAAAGAGAAAAATAATATGGATCAAACAGGGGTTATATAATATTACAAGACAAGGGGGCTTAAGGAAACCTATGCCCTTTGTCTGGAAATATTGTTTGATTGAAAGCACCATTGCTAAACAGAATGGTCTAAGAGCGTTGGAAGTCATGACTGGCCAAGTTTTGAAATTATGAATGTTCTTTTGAGGAAGTAGAGTGTCACAAGATCCTGCTAAAGAGGCCAAAAAGGGAGAAATTTCACATCAGGTAATATCCTGGGTCAAGCAAATTCTCAGATTCCCAGGAAGCTCAGTGGTAAGATGGACCTGCTCATGACCCAAGCTTAGAACAACAGGCACATTATCGAGTTCAATATATGCAAAGCATACAAAGTGAGAACCCATAAGTAAAGCATAAACAGAGAATTCAGTATCTGCATGGCTCAGATAATCTCCAAATGTCCTATTCAGAATTTCGTCTCAATATTTCTAGAATTCTAAAGATAAGCATTTTGGTTTCTAGTATATAGTTCTAATTCTCCATTAACTTTTGCTTCTGAAAACAGTATTCCTCGCTGTAACATATATTCATGAGTATGCGTAATCCCAATATTACGCACCTCGAATCAAGATTCCTTCGGACTATTCCTCAATGTAATATATATTCATGAGTATGCGTAATCCAAATTTATCACGCACCATAAATCAAGATTCCTTCGGACAAGACATGGTGAATAAAAACAGAAATCATATATCCCACTAGCTTAAAGATTTAAATAATGGAAACAGAATAACTCTTATTGCAACCGTGGAAAATATATTAGTATGTAACAGGAACCCAAAAGAATCAAAATAAGAAAAAGTTAATCCATGATTAGAAAACATGATGAATATTGCATTATTTTAGGCCATCTTGGTATAGGATCCAAGACTTCGATTGATGTAAAATGGATAGCAATCTATTCCTCTTCTCCATTCTTAAGAGAACCCCCTACACGAACCTTTTTTAAGACCCCTGAGCTCGAATCATTTCAATGGTACAGGTGTTGCCTTGCCACGAGTCACCACCAACTCCTTCCATTAGAGCTAGTGAGCACTTTAGGTAGTTAATGCAATTTAATAAGGATAAGAATATAATACTGAAAGAAGAAAATGTAGAAATAGCGGCAAATGGCTGAAATCTGGCTATTTTGAACGCCTGATCTACACCATGGGGAGTTGTATGGTCAAAGATGATATCATTGTGACATATCTTTTCATGCCCAGTTTCCTTTTCTACAAGATCTACCTTCAGACCAGGCCACGCCTTCAGGATAGAAACTATACCCAGTTCAGAAACTAGCTACCCGTGCAAATAACTATGGGAAAGAAAATTATTGAAGCCAATCATAAACCCATTCTACACATCATGGTTAGGGAAGATATAAATCTTGATGAATTAAAAATAAATAATTTGAGTAAAAATTTCACCTTTTTATCCTCGGATGAGGGCACAAGGGAATGTTTCTTCACAGTAGCGTCACTGGGCGATATAGAGCTAAAATGACGTCGCTTTCTGCCAGCTTCACCTGTGCTCCCCATCGGTAACCCGCCCTCCCAAAACAAAACCCTAGAACTATCAATTATTCTCTAAACCCACATAAAATTTCGCAGCCAATATACCCTAACAAATTCTCAAAGTTAAACACCCATACACGTTAAATAACCTCTATATAAAAATTAGATTTTTCTTCAAGTAAAATTTAATTCAGGAAAAATTAAGAGAATTGTACAGCTTTATACTGGCACGGAATCTGGGTTTCAATGGAGTCAATTTGTAATCAATCTTTGATTTTTATCTCTTGTTTTTCCCTGTAAACTGAAGAACAGGCTGAAAGAACTCTCTCTTACACGCACAGACGCGCACACGCAGACAAAAACACGAGCTCCTCTGTATACAGCATGGTTGGAGAGGTGGAATTTTTTCGATTGAGGAAATTATTAATGGAAAAAGTGGACATTTGAGAAATCTTACGAGGGTGATTTAGTCATTTCAGGCTTGCTCGTCTACTGGCAGTGGCAGCTCTATTGAGGTAATCCAGAACTGGGATTGTTACGTAATCGGAGTACTGCCACGCCAGCAGATTGAACCTGATTTTTGTGTTGAAATAATCCATAAAGAACGAATTTATAGCAAGTTAATATTTGATCTAATATATTTACAGATGAAGAGTTATATAATTTTCCCGTGTAGTATTTTATCTTGGAAATTTCGAGTTTATAGTAACTTAATATTCGATCTAACGGATTTTGTTTGTTGGATAGTTGAAAATGTGAAAACTTGTCCGTGTTGTACTTGTCCTGAATACTATAAATTTATATTAAGTTATATTCGATCTAACGATATTAATTTGTTCGACAGTTAAAAAGGCAAGTAACTTACGCGAGTCATACTTCTCTTAAAAACCGCAACTTATAGTAAGTTGATATTCGACCTAATGATTTTTTGTACAATGGTTGAAAAGGCAAACAACTTACACTCGTGCTGCTTATCTTAAAAACTTTAAATTTATAGCAAATTAATTTCAATCTATTGACTTTTTGCTTAGTTGACAGTTGAAAAAATAAGTAACTTACATGTGTCTTGCGGTCTTAAAATCTTTAAGTTTATACAAGTTAATATTTGATTTGTCTGTTTTTATTTTGTCCAACCGTTATAACTTATAGATCATACTTTTTGAGAGAAAAATATATAAAACTTTGATGATGAAAAAAGGAAGATATAGAAAGAAATATTGGAAAAATTGTAATTTGGTCACCAATATAATGTTTATAGTAGCGCGTGTTGTATTTATCCTGAAAACTTAATATTTGATTTAGCCCCTATTTGGTACACATTAAAATTTTTATTCACATTCTTTTACTCATTTTTAACCACACATTTTTCAATAAAATAATATTTTTCATCACATCAATAATGTTTCCTTCTTTTTCGACCACATATTCTCCATCAATCTGTTATTCCAAAATATATTCTTCCAAAATAATGTGTCTCAAACATACCACACCCTTAATGATTTTTAGTCGTTCGATGGTAGAAAAGCGGAAGTAACATACACGCATCGTAATCTCTTAAAAATTGCAATTTATAATAAAATAATATTTGATCTAATGATTTTTTTTTTCCAATAGTTAAAAAGGTAAGTGGCTTGTATGTGTTGTGGTTATCGTAAAAACTTCAAATTTATAGTAAGTTAATTTCGATGTAATTATGTTTGTTTGGTCGATAGTTGAAAAAATATGTTAAGTAACTTACATGTGTCGTGGTTATCTTAACAAAATTAATATAAAGCGAGTTAATGTTTAATTTATCGATTTTTATTTGCTTAATTGAAAAGGGATATAACTTAAACGTGTTGTACTTTTCGAAAGATGAATGAGTTGTCATCAACTGAGATTTTAATGGTTTTTAAAAGATTACATATTTTAATGAATCACGTGAATTTAAATAAATTTTCATATAATTTATAAGAATCTCATTAAAAATTGTGGAATTTCAAAAGAATTTGTTATTTGTGTTTTCAAGTTGAAAGATTATAAATTCTAATGAATTATGTGAATTTGAATAAATTTTCATATAATTCATAAGAATCTCATTAAAATCAATGAAATTTCGAAAAAAAAAAAAAGTTTGTTATTTGTATTTTAAAGTTGAAATCCATTCAAATCTATCGAACCTATTGATTAATGAAATTCTTAAAAATACATGAGTTATTAAGGATAGTTAAATTTTAATAAATTTGATTGAAATTCATTAAAATCTCAATTGATAACACACCTAAAAATATATAAAACCTCGATATGAATAATAAAAAGAAAAAGAGGGAAAAATAAATATTCGAGAAAATTGTATTTGGTCACCAAGTTGTTGCTTTAGTAGCATGTAAGTATCGACTTTTAAAAATCAATAAGTTGGTCGATAACCCTTTACTATAGTTCCACAATTGAAATCCTCGATGACGAAATATGTCAAGCAACTCTCATGAAAACATTTATCATATTTTTTTCTTAAATTTTAACCACAAATTCTTTAAAAATAATAATAATAAATCAATTTTCACTTAAAATAATCTTTCCCACAAACTTTAAGCTTCTGTTGGGCAAATTTTCAAATGAGGGTTAAACACAGTAGGTTACTTGGAGCATGTTTGGCTAAGTATAAAAGAAAAGGTAAACTTATTTTTAAATTTTAAGTAACTTTCTTTCTAGCTTATTTCGATATGCTCATGCATAATGTTCATATATAATTTAGAGAAAAAACTTTTATGTTGTTCATGTTGATATAATTCTATTATGTGGGCTTTCATTTGATTGCGGATTTTACAGGTTAAATGTATAGTTTGTAATAATAATGTGATTAGGTCCAATATATTAGTGATCATTTGGGTCGTTGTACATCTTACGGGATTTTATTATTATAATGTGGTAATTTTAAGATGCGGGCTGGAATTATGTAAACCCTAATTAAGGGTTAGAGTCGATAATGACTAGGTCTCATCTCCTTTTCATATTGTTTATTGGCTTGATCCATTGACGGCTGATTATTTTTTAGGAACAAGGAGATGAAGATCTAGGTGATAATATTCATACATTGTTATATATTCCGCATGTATGATTTTCAGACTATCAATTAATTATGTCATTCTTGTTCTTAGCATGATTACTATGAAATTTATCAACAATTGGTATTAGAGCCGCATGCTAAGATTTATATCCTTTAAACAAAAAAGAGGAATCTGTAGATTCAATTAATTGAAAATCCAGGCTACTTTCTGCCATCATTCTTACATGCATACCACCAAAGCAAAAACCCAGGACAATTGTATGAACATCTCTCTGTGTGCATATATGTTTTGTAATTACCACTAAAATAACTGAATCTGCCCACTGCGTGTTCTTTCTCGTGTGTGAATATATGTTGAAGCCTCCCTCATCATTAAGGCAGTCATCGCCCCTGCTCTGGTTCTTCTTCTTCCTCTTCTCGTCGTTGTATTGTTATTATTAGTGCCGGCAGATTGTGTGTATGCTTAACTAAATTAAATTGCTGGATTGAGTATGTTATTGATGAAGAATGTGTTTTTGATTGGATATAATTTTGCTGGATGGGTTTTGTGGCGTGACGATTTAGTAATTACAATATTACATCACTCCCGTATTCGTTCCCACGAACTTAGGGCTTTCGAATTGAAGTTGGATGAGATTAATTTCGAATTTGTTAGGGGATTTTCTTCAAACTTTTGACAGAAAACCCCAATTCTCACTAACAAGTTACAAGATTTACTGCCTATGTTTTACTCGAGAGGAGAACTTTGATTTCTTATTTTTATTTTTTAGCAGTTTATGCCCATATTATTATTTTCCCTTTAATTTCTGTATTGTTTAATTGGATAGTGAAAGTTAAAGAACCGTTTGATTGCAATGGTAAAAAATGGTTGGAAAGAAAATGAATTTCAGAGAAAATAATTGCTTAGAAATTGATTTTCTAGGAATTGTTAATTAAGTGTGTTTGATTGGTATAATTTTCCACCCGAAAAATTTTAAAATTTTTGGATATTTTTGTTCACGTTTGGCTTTATTTTACATGAAAATTGTCCATTAAAATGATTTTTTTTTTTACAATTGTTTATGAAATTTGTTAACATTGCCAAAAAAAAAAAAAAAAATTTAAAAAAAAAAATTTTTTTAATTTTT
>CAIGRF010124716.1:13999-31651 GCA_903798235.1 Fraxinus ornus | reverse complement strand
AAAAAAAAAAAAAAAAAAAAAAAATCGAAAACTATTTTTTCACTATTTTTCATCAAAGTTTAGTGTTCGTTTGGTTTCGTTTTATATGAAAATTGTCCATTAAAGTGAATTTTTTTTTTTACTATTGGTTATGAAATTTATTTCCATTGCCAAAATAAATAAAAAGGACGGCCAGAACATGGATGATGGGAAAATGAATTCCCCAAATATAAGGCAAATGGGCACGTGGGTAGGAGGGGGGTGGGAAAATTTTTAGCTTCGAAATTTTTTGTCATCAAATAGCACATTTGTGGGAAAAATGGAAAAACTATCCAATCAAACAGTGCCTAAAAGTTTATTGTGTTTGATTATTGATAAGATTAATTTTCACTACATCTTGTGCACATAGATTCAGCTTATGTATGCTAATTGATTCTGATTAGGTAATTATTTCATGTTTCAAAGAAGTGAAACTGCATTTGGTGGTGAGGAATTGCGTTTTGGAATTGTAATTAGAAATGAGTCCACTGAAGCCTCTTTTTAAATCCGTCTTGAGTCCATTTCTCCGTCTCTCTCTTGCTTAGATACTAATATCACAGTCTCAAGCACCCAAATTAATGGGTGGTTTTCTCCACCATGGCATCAGGACACCTAATAGAAGCAGGACTTGAAGTAACATTATGAAACAAACTACCTTCGATAACAAAAGGAAACATACTTTTCAGAGTGTAGAATAGACCAGGTTTTTTTTTTTTTGAAGCATGAACATTGACATGGCACCCATTCATTTCTCTTTTTCTTTCTCATTCTCATTCTCATTTTTCATTTCAACCACATATTCTTCTAATAAAATAATATTACACACAAATCAAAAACTTTGCATCACTTTTCCACCTCATATTCTTACATCAATCACTATTTCAAAAAAAAATTTCTACTCAAACAGGGGTTTCAAACAGGGGCTAAGTGAGTTACAGTCAAATGCTATTTAGCCAACTCCACTAGACTTCCCGATCTATTTTTTGCTAACTCCAAGATCTGCTCCAAGATCTTCTGCAATTGTCTCTTCCAATTGGAATTCTAAGAACCTGCTCTAAGGCCTTATGCTCTTCCCGTGCGTAGTCCAACATCTCTCAATCTTCAGCAGCCTTTGAGTTCAATTGAGAAAGTGACTTCCTAAAAGTGTTTAGAAAGTAGGTGTTATGGATTCAACGGATTTAATGTTTCCCCCAGGTCTGTAGTTGTATAAGATTAAGAGAAAATAGATTATAGGAAAGAGACACAATGAACAACCACCTCAATACTTTAAAACAGCAAAATAGAGTTTTTCGGATCGATCTATCGCTCGAGCGAGAGTTCAACGACAGGCGAGCGACACACACTATCGTTTGAGCAAGAGCTCGACGACAAGCGGACGACATGCATTCTATTTTTGTCGCTCAAGCGCCAACTGGGCGAGAAGCTAGCAAAAATGTAACGCTGTATTTCTCATCTTTTGTTCGAACCCTAGACCTCATAACTCAATTTATACAAATTACACCCTAGGTCCTTGACTTTTACAACACGTTACAAATTAGTCATTTTGTCCACAGAATTGTCAACACTAAAAAACTAACACAATTCTTTGTTATCGTATACTTCAACCCAAACTTCAAAGAGAAAAGAGAAAAGAGAAGGCAAAGGAAAAATTACAAATGAAAATACAAGTAGCATTTTGCTTTGAAGAAATTATTCCGCAAGCTATGATCTCAAAGTTAAGCAAAGCAGTAATTTTTTTCCATATTTCAATCCACCCAAAAAACATTGAGCAATTACAAATATATAACTGGACAAATATCTAATACATGAGTGAGTGAGAAAGGATGAGAGCCTTCTGTGATTCTTGAGCTCAAGGTACTTGTAGTTTGCTCCTTCCCTTTATCGACTATTTCTGTGACTTTTGTGCTTCAATTTTCTCCTCTTCAGATAAATTTTGAGTTTGTGACTCTTCCAGTATTTCGTAATAGAAACCTCTTTCTTCACAATTTCTTATTCTGCCTTCTTTTTCTCCAATTGGGTACTGGATTCGATCTCTTCTTGTGGTTTTAGGATTGGACCAAGAGAAGAACAAGAAGTGGTTTTCTTGATTACGTTGAGAATTATAAATACTAATTCTATTCTACCATGCAATCAATTCAAAGAAACAAAATAAACACTCAAGAACACATGATATTTATAAAGGTTCATCTCAATGTGAGACTACGTTACCTCTCACCGTCGCAGTAATTCACTATGATAAAAAATGTTTACAAGAGGAAATCACATACAAGTCTTCTCTAATCTATCCATTTCTCTTTTTGATAATAATTATAAAGCTTAAAAACGATTCCCTATTTATAAGATAAATTAGGGCAAGATCAAGTTTTACAAGGGCTTCAATTCCTTAATAGAATTTCGCAAGAATACAAATGCCTAAACAGTTCTTAATGAAACTCTGGTTCAAGGGACGAACCCGGGGGGCTTACTTCCCCCTTTCAAGTTTCAACCCTTACGATGATCTCACGCGGCGATATCAATTTGCTACTAGCTCCATGAAGTCTCCGCAACTCAAAACATGAAACAACTACCAATTTTCCCTCTCGGTAGAGTGAGAGAAAAGATCCAAATTGAAATTACACCGGAAGGGTAGAGAGAACTATGGTTTACTATTCATGAATATACAACATTACCATTCATCATCAATCTTAATTCCGTTTGTCCACTTGAATAAAAAAATCCATACGACGGATGAAAATTTTACGTGGCAATAAACGATGTTAAAACTTGAGAATTAACTAAATGAAATATCATCAATCTTTACTTTTCCTTATTACTTGTTCACTCAAAAATAAAAATGTTACATATGCTCATTACTCACTTTTACAGTGTTATCCACCCATCATCCATCTCATTTTTGTTCGTCCACATGGGAAAAAAAAATCATGTGGCAGATGGAATCAAATACAATGCTTTTATAGTAGAACTATTTTTCATATGTAACAAGTACAACTGTTTTACGAGTGAACTATGATCAATAAATGTAATAGATAATATCATATGAATCTGTCATTAATACTTATAACAGTCAATGTGAAATACCATTGTCTAAAACAATGAGTTTTAGTATTAAACATCATGATTTATAGAAACGACAACACTTTCAATTGCATAAATCGTTGTCATCGTGAAGGGGTTTTTTACAATGGATACAAACCTTTGTCTATCAAGTTTTTTGCAGTATGTTATTAGAAGAACAAAATATAGTATAGTGCAATCTATAACCGAGACGGGTTATTCTTGTTGTACATAATGGACATCATAATGGTGTCCATAATGGACACATGGTGCCCCTCTATTGGAGGGGGTGCCACCATTATGGTGCTCATTATGTACCCATAGCACTTCCCAACTGAGAAATATGATATGTATTGAATTTACGATTTATTGTTTTGGCGGTAATCGCTAACTAATAGTTTAAAAGATGAAAAATGCTTTTTGTACATAATTATTTACATAATGATGAAGTGTCAAAATATAAGTGACATGGGGAAGTTATTTGATTAGTGGGATTTTGATTCAATTAAATCTCATCACATTATCTGTTGATAAAATCGTTTATGTAAATTGTTATGTACACGTAGCACAAAAGATTGTTAATTTCTCAATTACAAAAGAAATAAACATAAAAAGAAATTATTACAAAGATCAAATGTCTTTCAGTATTGAACTCGAAAAATATTTGAGTTTTCAAAATTTTGAGCATTGTCATAACTCGGGATTACACATGATCACCTAAGTGGCCTTATGCTCGATATGGCTTTGCATTCGCTCTCTAATTCTCAATCACGTAAATCAAAAATGAATATTTATTTTATCATTAAAATCATGAAAACAAATTATGTAAACTGTAGAAGAAAACATTAATGTGAAACAATTCGCACAATAAAATAAAACCAATTTCTAGAAGAAATAGTTAAAGAAAATTAAAAAAAAAACATATAATGGTGAAATTAAAATTCATATAAACAAACTAGACAGTAAAAAAATGAAAATGATTTTGGAAAAATAATTATGAGCTGATGGAATACGTAGAAGGAAAAAATAAAAGAAAATAGAGCGAACAAAAGTAGTTTACAAATTTCATGTAAACATACAGGACAATAAACCTCTGTTTGGTACACATTAAAATTTTCATTATCATTCTTCAATAAAATAATATGTTTCATCATATCAATAGTTTTTTCTTCTTTTTCAACCACATATTCTCTATCAATTTACTATTCCAGAATATATTCTTCCAAAATAATGTGACTCAAACACACCAAGATAATGGGACGGAATCTTATCAAAAGGACTAACTATACCACGAACACAAAAATTCTGGGACTATTTGCAGAACAATTCAAAGGTGTAGATCAAAAATGAAAGAAAGACAAATGTTTGAGACCATTTGAGCCAATTTCTCTTAAAAGTTGGGCATTTGTCAAAATTTCGTAAAATAAGGACTTTGAGATTGGGTTTCAGATCACCGTAAAGCCCAACTTTACTCGGCCCATACTGTACTGAATCCCCTATCCTCCTACTTAGCCATCCTCTGTCAAAAACCCTAATTCTTCTCTCCTTGCCACTTCACTCTCTCCAAAATTTATTTTACCTAACAATTTTCTTTGCAGACTACTCAAACCACTTTCTCTCAGGTTTAGCAGGTAAATCACCAAAAAACTGAAAAATCCTAGCTTTGCACCCATATATATATTTGTTACGTATAAGCATGGGTATGTGACTAACTTGAGCTAGAAATTCCAAATATTGAATTTTTATGTATTGGTCTGTTGTGTCTGTATGCGTATGTAGTGAAAGAAGTAGAGAAAATGGGAGAGATGAAGGAGAACGACGCATACGAGGAGGAGCTTCTCGACTACGAGGAAGAAGATGAAAAAGCTCCCGACTCCGTGACCAAAGTGAACGGCGAATCAGCCAAGAAGTGAGCTTCTCATAAATCTCAGAATCTTCATCTATATATACATATGTTTAAATGTGTACATATATGAGTATGTTCGTTTCTTATTATATTTTTTTATACACCTGAATTGGTATATACGTGAATTCTCACTTTTCTGTGCCTATTCTACGTTTTTGCGAGTTTTTAATTTAGATCGTTATATTAGCTATTTTAGTTGTTTGCCTTCCTTTGATAATATATTTTTAGTGCAAAAATTAGCGAGCACAATTTATGATTTAGGCTCGTTTTATAAGATTTTATTTATTTTTGTATACACTAGTCAAAGTTGAACTTGCGTTGTAAGTTATTATGTAATGCTTTACAAGTGCTCTAAAAGTGATTGATGAATATGCGTGAATATTAATTAATATAGAATTAATGTCGGGGAATATATACCGGACTATTAAATCATTCAGTTAATTTTCAATTAAGTAAAACTTGATGTTAATAATTATACATGAATGTGAATAATGAAATGCATTCATGAATTTGAAATTCTAATTAACTTATAATTAAAATTAATAACACTGAAATGCATAAATAAAGATGAATATTAATTAAATGAATGTGAATGTTAATAATTGAGAATTAATAATAGGGAATTCTTACATCAATGAAAGTGCGCAGGTGAAATCAATTTGTCAAATGTACATGTACATTGATGGTAATTAAATGGTTAAATCAATTAAATACATATTGAAAAACGAAAAATAATGTATTATTGAAATAATTGAATTATAGTAGGGGTAGAATTTTCTAAAAAATTATTCATAATTGATGCGATATTTAATATATTATAGATGTGTGCACTCCTTGTGCTTTTGCTCATACATCATAGCTGTATACATTAAGGATCGCTGTAGAAAGTTGTAGATTAAATATTGTTACTCTAGAAATATTTTCTTCTCTGAGCGTCATTTACTCATTTCTGGAAAAATATATGAACGATTTTCCAGAAAAAAATAGTAGGTTTAGAGAGGTTATTGTGAAGATCTCGTTAGGCTGCAGAGTGATAACAAGTTTACAGTGAAGTCAAGGGGTTGAACTTAGTTTTTGTTATTATGTGGCTGCATCTGGTTCTTTTGGATTCGATACTGGTTAGTTATATAAGGTGTCATACCATTGGATGTTTTAACTTAGTTTAACACTACTGATTGTTTTATCAATTCATTTGTTCTGTATTGCATCTGCTCAACAAGTCAGTCTCTTTTATGCAATCTGATTACTTGATGCATTCCTTCATGTTTACTATTGCAGGGGTTACGTGGGAATTCACAGTTCCGGATTCAGAGACTTCCTCTTGAAACCAGAGCTTCTAAGGGCTATTGTAGATTCTGGATTTGAGCATCCTTCAGAAGGCAAGATTTGCCGTCTGGTTATTCAGTTTATTTAGCTGGGTTAATTCCCTAATAATTTATAATATGTTGTATGTGATGGAAATGATATTTAAAATCCGGTCCTTAAACTAAGTGATACTGTGAGAAAGGGGAGAATGAATGATAGACATTATGTTTTATTACCAATTCTTGTGGCATCTGTCATACATACATGAGAAATCATGTTGCTTGTTGTGCATTTCTTATTTTCCCTTCCTTGGGGACATATCAAACTTTGAAGCATCTGTTACGTATGTATAATATGCTGTATATGGTATTAGTTTTTTATAGTTTATTTGAGTTAGCTTTGTGCAGTTGGACTCATATCATTTCTTGATGTATTCGAGCTGATATTATTGTGAAGTTTTAAATCTTTTGAGGAGCTTTTTCATTTCTCAGTTTAGACATTAGGTTGTTTCCTCCCTAAGTTTCTATACTTGTGTATTCTCTGAATTTTTTGGTGCTTCTCTCTGGACATGATGACGTGTTTTTGGTACTTCTGATTCTGAGTTTTTACTCTTGTTATTTTTTTCCCTTCCTATAACTCGTTTGCAATTTTCTTATCTGAGGCTCAGAGTTGTATCTTGATAAATTTGGCAACTTGTATTTTCAGGTAAATCACTATTATCACACTCACACTTTGGAGAAGTTGAATGGTAAACCTTCTTTAATTGAACTGAGGATTCTTTGGATCAAATTTCTTTGGTTCTTCATCAGTGCAACATGAGTGTATACCTCAAGCTATTCTGGGAATGGATGTTATTTGCCAAGCAAAATCTGGAATGGGGAAGACTGCTGTTTTTGTTCTCTCAACATTGCAGCAGATAGAACCTGTTGCAGGTCAAGTTGCTGCACTTGTTCTATGTCATACAAGGGAACTAGCATACCAGGTATTTATTCCATTTGAGAACTTTGTTCAATTTTTTATTTTTTTGATGTTTTGGGAAAGTGATTTCTACTGTCTGTGCATAAGTACATAAAATTCATCCACTATTGTATCTATGCATAATCTTTTCAGGTTCACCTATGTGAGCAAGCATTATACTTACTATGATTTCTGGGTTTGCCTTTTTCCGTCTACAGATTTGTCACGAATTTGAGCGGTTCAGCACATACTTGCCAGACATTAAAGTTGCTGTTTTTTATGGTGGTGTCAACATTAAAATCCACAAAGATCTTCTGAAGAATGAATGCCCTCACATTGTTGTTGGAACACCTGGGAGGGTACTTGCTCTAGCAAGAGACAAGGACCTTTCTTTGAGGAATGTGAGGCATTTCATACTGGATGAATGTGATAAGATGCTTGAATCTCTTGGTATGCCACATGGAAATATCTATATTAAGTCTCTTCTTGCAACCAATCTAGGTCCCCTCTAATTTCAGTCATCTGTGAGGAATGCTTTTGTTTTTCTTAATAATCTGGTTGTATTTCCTCCCAGATATGAGGAGAGATGTCCAGGAGATTTTCAAGATGACCCCTCATGACAAGCAAGTAATGATGTTTTCGGCTACACTCAGCAAGGAGATACGGCCAGTTTGCAAGAAATTTATGCAAGATGTAATTTCCTGTGGCCAGTTATACTTGAATTTTAGAAGTCTGCAATTTTACCATTATTCCAGCTTTCTGCTGGCGATATCCGGTCTAGAATGCAGTGGTTCAAGCACTGTATTCTTTCCCATCTCATGTGTCAATTTATCCTACTGATACAACATAATGCTTGATTTGAAAAGTTCTGATGGAAAGGAAAATACGAGTCTTCTTGGAGTAAAGGCAGTTTACAACCAGTTTTTTTCTGCACTTAGTGTGCCTTTAGTCGATGCCTCTTGAGTGTTCTTTTTGTTTGAATTTTTTCGTATGTTCGGAGGATGAGTTATGGAACAAGGGTTTAGTAGTTAAACCTAAGCAGTGTCATTCTGGAATTTATAATCAGTTTCTTTCTAGTTTTTGTTGAGCAATGGTGGATTCCAGATGATCTGAGCAATAAAGTAACTGCAAGGAGACGAATCAGATGGAATGGAACCTCGATTTGTGGGGGATGTTCATCCATCATTCATTTCATTGTGGATACCATTAGCTTCAGGCGGGCACCTAATAAGCTTTACTGTGATATTTCTTCCTGCAGCCTATGGAAATTTATGTGGACGATGAGGCCAAGTTGACCCTTCATGGTCTTGTACAGGTTTGTCTCTTAGCATTTGGAATGTCCTATTTGCTCTTTTAAATTCTATTTTTTTACTTGAAATCCCACCTAATTGCAGCACTACATCAAATTGAGCGAGCTGGAGAAGAACCGGAAGCTGAATGACTTGTTGGATGCACTGGACTTTAATCAAGTCGTCATCTTTGTCAAGAGCGTGAACAGAGCAGCGGAGCTTAATAAGTTGCTCGTGGAGTGTAATTTTCCATCTATATGCATCCACTCTGGCATGTCTCAGGAAGAAAGGTTTGATAAATTTAAATATTATAAATATCTTTTTGTTAAAATGTGTTGTGATTTTTTAACCAAATTTTTGTTCCTTTAATAGAGTTACATAACAATGGCAAATTTGTGAAATTGCTGTAATGAAGGTTTTAAAACAATATGCTGGTGTGATTAACGGTTGAAAATAATTATGTTGTATGTGTTTACTTCAAACCTTCAACAGATGCACATATAGAGAATCCTATAGTCAAATCTGCTTTGTTTCTTTATTATGTTGGATGAGCTAAGTGATATAAAGTAACAACTGATTTTGCTTGGTGTCAAATTTAAGCATGAATGTGGGGCCTTGCATTAGTTTGATTATCGTTTGTTAAATATGATTTGGTAGAGTGGTTTCATTTTCATTCAATGCCTTTTTTCCTGACTTGTGTTCAATGTCACAATTGTTCATTTTTCTCAATGGCTTGGAAATGTGTAGATTGACACGCTACAAGGGATTCAAGGAGGGGCATAAGAGGATTCTTGTGGCAACAGATTTGGTTGGTAGAGGAATTGACATTGAAAGGGTCAACATTGTCATTAACTATGACATGCCGGATTCTGCGGACACTTACCTGCACAGGGTACTTGTTTTATTATTTCATTAAGCCCCTTTTGCTTAGATTAAAATTGGATTTTAGTAGATTTTGATAAAAGTTAATAAAATATATGGTTAAAGTTATTGTTGACTTTGACTTGAGATTAAAATCTTCATCAAACAGGGGCTAATATCCGCTGTTTTAGTATCTCTGAGCAATTTGTCCTTGCGTTCTTTTGTTTTCATTTTCAACTTAATAGGTGGGAAGAGCTGGACGTTTTGGTACAAAAGGTCTTGCCATCACATTTGTATCGTCTACTTCAGACTCCGATGTTCTCAATCAGGTACGTGGTTGATATATATTGAGTTATGCATTTATTCTTGGCTGCTTACATGTTCTGCTGCCTTGGCTCCATACTTTGTGCAGGTTCAGGAGAGGTTTGAAGTGGATATAAAAGAGCTTCCTGAACAAATTGATACGTCTACATACAGTAAGTTGTTTATCTTTTAGCAATGTTATACTCACATATATAATATATTGTCTGGACATGTCCCTTTTTTGTCCTTCCATTTGTGAAATACTGGTAAACATTTAAAACTTACCTTTAGGTTATCCATGGGCTCATAAATCATAAGACAGTATTCCTAATGTTACTCGAGGTGGCTCTTACTCTTTTTTCCCTTATTGAGTTGGAAACTGGTTTCACTTTACCTGCTGTCCATTTGTGTAGACGCGTTTAGATTACTCGGAGGAAATTTAAGCCCCTGTTTCTCTCTTTAAATTAAAACTGTTATTTCTTATACTCATTTTCAACCACACATTCCCACAATAAAATATTTTGCAAGTAGATCCAAAACTTTTTCCTACTTTTTAATCGCACATTTGCCAAAAAATCACTCTTCAAAATATCATTTCCCCCTAATCTCTCTTTATAATGGTGCTATCAAACATGGACAAATGTTGTTTAGCAAATTAAAAGATGGTGTGTTGGTTTATGGATTTCTAATAATCAAAATCAGAATAAGATGAAAAATTCTGTGAATAAATGTGTATTTGAGAGGCTATAGATGGTCCTCCAGTTAGACTAATCCTATTTTTGTTTTGCATGCCAGACCTTTTAACTTTTTCTCTTCACATTCTAGTATCTTTTCTTTCAAGACACAAGTACTGTTATCTATAGAGTAAAATGTTCGTTCACACTATACTTTGGCCTGATGCAGTGCCTGCTTAGTCTGAGGACAAGGTCTTTCTGGCAGATGCACGCTTCAGTCGTAAAAGAAGGGGGGAGCTGTTTATCTATTTGTTAATAAGCTCTTGTTCTTGAATCTGTTGAATGTATGAACTACTAGTTCGTTGGAAGAAATTGAGGCTCTTACTATTCCATCTTCACTGAGTTTCAAGATTATTGTACACCTAATGATCTACTAGGTATTGCCACCTTTGCAGACAGATTGTTTTTGCATTTTCTACAAGTGATTCTACAGTAATATCTCTGAATTTGTTCAAAGTTGGTTTTATTTTATATTATTTAGCTTAAAAGAGTTGCTTGTCAAGTTTTGTATTGGAAGAGTAATATCTTGTGCCATGGCCAAATTTTGAGTCATGAGCCGTCAGTCTCAGGTTTTCTGAATAAGAACATGGAATACCTCTGCAGATGTGGACCACTGATGAGTTACTTGTACCTATAGTGTTATATCACGTTTCTTATTCTATCGGATAGGTGTCGTTCCCTTTGAGCTTAATTTTCTGTTTTCTGAGCTTGATCTATTAAAAATTAATTGGTTCAAAGGCACTGTTGGATTACAAAAGATACTTGTACAGGGCCCTGTAAGATACTTGTACAGGGCCCTGTATAAGTACAGGGTGCCAACTGGCCCCTGTTACTACAGGGCTGTTTTTGAATAATGTTATTGAGTTCAATTGTGGTTATAATCCCATTTTATGGACACTAATGAGGCATCAAATGGTTGGGTAAATGAAATGTGTGATAAAATGACTTGTTTTATTTAACCTATCATTTGATGTTATGAAGTTATAAATTCAGTGGGGTTAAATAATATTACTCAAATTTTTTTGCTAGATTGTCACGTCAATACTGGATAGAGTTTAAACCCCCCCTCCCCCTGAACAGCCAATACAGTTAAACACTTGGTTCCCTGGCAAAAGGCCCTGTAGAAGTGGCTTAACTCTACATATAACATTCTCATGGATTACAGTCAATGCTTCATGCATATTTGTTTTTACATCATTTTTTGATAGGGTCACGTCGTGACACATAATTGGACAGTTTTGAAAAAAAAGAAACTCACTTTCTCAAACACTTTTTGAATTTCATTAGTGTAAAGAAAGATGAAAACTAAAGGATGTACACTTCACATTATTCCATGGATTATACATAGCATTAGCTTAAAGGAAATTACCCTATAGATTGTCAACAGACAAACAACTCTATGAAACTTATCATAATAGTTAGTCGTAAGATGTTTAGCTAAGTTCGAAAGCTCTTTTTGGTCTCCATGTAGAGATGTACTTAATAGCTTGTAATTGATTTTTCTTTCTCTTTGTCGAGCCTCGCAATTGAGATTTTAATGAATTCTAACGAATTTAGTGAATTTGAATAGACTTTAATCGAATTCATAAGAATTTCATTAAAAATGATGAAATTTCAAGAGTTTCTATTGTCTATGTTTAGACTTGAAATTCATCAATATTTTTTTGAAATCCTTATAAATTAATTAGTTATCGAGGATATCCAGATTTTAATGGATTTCATTTAAATTTATTAAAATATTAATCTGGAACACTTAAATTTTAATTTGGAACGCTTAAATTTGCAATAACTTTTAAAATATATTAAAATTCTAATTGAGGACACACTAAATAAAACAAATATAGAGAAGTAACTCCTCACATTTATAAGATTCTTATTCTTACCAACCATCGCATGCAACTGACCAAACGATGATGTCTCATGTTTGGTATGTTGTACTTAAAAACAAACAGATTCGAGTTTATTTTCTTTCTTTGATGCTATAAAACAAAATACAATTCACTTCAAACAAAACAAGAGTGACAGAGGAACCCTGATTAGCAACATTTTTGGTTTCTTTGATGCTATATAACGTTGTACCATCGATCTTAACAAAGGTGACAGCAGATTAGCACTTCTCCTCAGTAGGGGAACCCTTACTGGCAACCATTTCGGTCTGTAAATTCTTCTCAGCTGTATGTGATCTGTACCATGCAGCACAAAAAAGATAAATCCCAAAGTCGATGAAACTTAGTATGGCCAAGAGGCCATAAAAACAATCAAGTCTCCCATTATTTATTCTGTCCCCAACCCACCCATTTCTTCCACCATATGTTGTCACTTTCTTAACAATGGATACCAAAAGGCTACTGAGAAAGAATCCAAATGCAAGAGTTGTTAAAAATATGCCAGTGCTCATTGTTTTCATCCCTTTTGGTGATTGGGTTATGAAGAAATCTAACTGTCCTGTGTATATAAATGCTTCTCCAGTGCCCACAAGGATAAACTGTGGGATCAAAATGAAGACACTTAAGGGTAGAGTTTGAGTGTTTCGACCCAATTTCGTCACCATTGACAAGCGTTTCTTCTCTGCAAGTGCTGCAACTGCCATGCCTAGTGCTGATAAGAATAGACCTAAGCCTATTCTTTGTAGATTTGTGAAACCTGCATACAAGTAACGATATTTGTCATGTTCAGTCACGGTAATGCAGAAGAAAAGAACAGCAAAGTTCGAACGAAATATGTTGGTTAACCGTATTCCGAAACATAGTGTCTGTATAATGGGAAGTAGCACTCTCAGGTTCATGTCTTTTGCAAGTTCTCCTCTATTTTTGTCCTACTAAATCTTTCAAATAATGGACGGGGTATGGGTCACTGCCAAACCGACAAACCTCACGCCTAGGCCCTCACGAGTTTCGGTATTAAATAAAAAAATAAATCCAGTATCTGATTTATGCCAAACAATATGCGGAGAACTTCAATGATGGTGGAAAATTTATAGTTACCTGGTTTTCCTTTCCATTTTTTCCATAAAGGAATGATCAAACGGTCATAAACTGCCAAACTGATTAATATGGCCGATACAAAGAAGACAGTTAAGGAAGCAGATGGAATTTGGAAACTTCCAATGTTTCTTTTCATTGTAGAGGCTTGTTCTACAGAGAATGTAATCATTTGGGCATATGTTGTCCAAAATATAATTGTAGTTGCCCAAATTGGTAAAAGTCTGATCATCATTTTCACTTCCTCTACCTTTGTTACAGAAGAAATACACCATGGATTTGGAGACATAATATTGTTTGTTGTATGGTCTTCTTTCATGATCACTGCAGCCTTGTCCAAGAACCTGTAAATGCACAAGGTGATGTTAGAAGATCATGAAAGTACGTGTTTACGTCTTTTTTGGGATAGCTGTAACTCCTCGACTCTTTTGTTCGTTGTACGACCCAAATGTCAGAAGGGGTGCCGGGCTGTGCCACGAGAAGGCTCTAGGAGTTACGACTAACTAGAAAAAGACATCTTCAATGTGCAATGGATATCACTGCAATCCCCAATGCAACTGATGTGATTACGATGGATTTGCATTTGATCACACTTTAGAAAAAACTTTACAAGCACTTTCCTCTTTAGTGCGTGTTCGGTAGAGATTAAAATCGGATTAAAATTGAAAAACTAGCTGTTATTGTTGACTTTTATTAGACAAGTAGGACCCAATAACGACTATATTTTCAATTTTAATTGGATTTTAAGCTTGGCCAAACATTAGTATTCTTTCCAGGTGGGCTGTACCAGGTCTGGCCCACTCGCACCGGTCTGGAAGAAGTATGCAGGCCGTGCTGGTGTGTACGCATCGGTCCACCTCAGAGCAGGCCGGATGCTTTATACCTCTATTTGTACATCATATGTTACGGAGGAATGGTAGTTAATTAGTGACCATCATGCTAACTTTCCCCATTCGAATTTCGAATTCTTATGACAGAGTCTGACCATCATTCGTGCCAAAGGCATACTTGATAAAACACGAGATAAACATATAAGTTGATAGTGTCCGTAGAAGTTAGAACATCGTATGACTTACCTGAACTGACCCGACTGACGAATCCTTAAACCCTCCGGAGCTGTTTCATACAACAAATTCTCATTTGTAGGGGCATGGACATCTCTCTTTCTAACAGCAGCCACTAAAACCTGTAAAATATGCACTACAGGACTTCCTGCACATTTCTTATATCTGTATTTTCTTGTTCCAGCCAGGAATATCAAAATTGCTGTTAACATGGACACAGAACAAATACCATAACCCAAACTCCGGTCCAATTCATCTTGAATGTAAACAAGAACTGTAACAGCCATCAGTGTTCCCAGGCTAACAAAGAAAAAGAACCTCCCAAAAAAGAGATTCATTTTTGCCTTTTCCTTTTCGTCATTTTCGTCAAATTGATCTGTTCCAAAACCTGATACACTTGATTTTAGGCCACCAGTTCCTACTGCTATAAGAAATAGAGATGCATATAGAATTGACATTTGAGATCCTGTTGCTTGTTTACACGGGGTGGGCGATTCTGCATGGCAAACAGGTGGACGAAGCTGTGGAAGCTTTGTTGATATAGCTAACATGCCTGTACCCTAATTCACCAAATTACAAAATAAATGAGTTTTTCTTCTGAGTTCTTTGTACGAGAATTGTGTGTGATAGGAATATTTCTAGACCCGTATTAGGCTGTTAAAGGACAGAATATTTGATGAATATAGCAGAAACGAGATGGAGTACAACGTATAAGATAAGAAACAAGAGCACACCCCGACAACTGGAGGTGGCTCTGATTAAGGATAAATTAAGGGAATGACGACTTAAGAGGGTTGAGACATATTTTGCGTAGTCTATGTAGAATAGTCCAAAACTAACATGATCCATTGTAGTTGCTAAAGATCTAGTTACATTTAGATCATTCAGTAGATCTAGCAATGTCCCGAATAGGCAGAACGAGTAAAAGACTTCATGTAGCTGCCATAAATTTATACTGAACTCTGTCATATAATAATAAGTGGAAATTGCTTACAAGGGTCTGGACAAGTGCAAAAATTGCAATTGTTCTGTATCTGCCCAAAAAAGAGTCTGCAAGAAATCCCCCAATCAAACACAGAAGAAAAGAGGTTCCCATAAAATCTGTTACAATATTAGCAGAAGTAGCACTTGGGAGATGCATTGTCCCAATCAAATATGTCACAAGGTTTACTGCTATTCCCATTGTAGATAGCCTTTCACAGAATTCTATTCCTGGAAATAAAAAAAGTCGAAGAGGAATATGAAAACTCAATAAATTATAATGAACAAACAGTTGAGATTCAAGAGTGAACCTATGAACAAATTCATATATTTGAAAAAGAAAAGAGAGGGGGAAAAATTCTGGGGTGGAATCAGAACCTAAGATAAGAGAAGCAGGTATCCAGCCACCAGTTTTGGACTTGTCAGCTGGGCATCCTTTGTAGTCTAATGGATTTGCTGCAGAAGAAACAATCTTTTCCTCCTGTTTACAAAAGATACAGATGAAAAAAGAAATTCTGATAAAATAATTCATTTGTTAATTATGATTTTATTATGAATTTTTTTTTTCCAAAAGAAATGTAATTTAAAGGCTAAAGATTTATACCATGTCTCAGAAATTCAGAAAGATAGCGCTGAGAAAAGATATGTGTGGAATTCTTTCTCAGTCTCCTCTACTTCATTGGCTGGTTGTTCTTGGAGCTCTTCTTATATAGGCAAAATATTTGATATCAAAGCATGGTTTGTATGGTTCTTGGAGCTCTACAGACTCTTTAGTGGCAGACTATATTGGTGAACATGGATTGTTTTGCGATGGTTTTTGAGTATTTTCAAATCAAACCTTTTAAAAGATTTGGAAACCAAACAAAAAATTTCATTTTCCAAATGAGATTAAATCAATCCATTTTTTTGTGGTTCGATTAGATTTTAGACCAATCATGCTACATAAATATCAAAATTAACATAAAACTTGACATAATGTCACTTGTCATTTTATTATTGGATAGTTTAAAACACAATCAAATTTTAGATCTAATCATCTACTGTCACATGCAATTACGTCATTTTTTTGTCAGACGAAAAGTAACTTTATCCATACTTGTAGACGATGGGAGTGGAGGACAGCCTGAGAAAGAAGCGATCACAAGTTCAGTCTAGCACTCGACATTGCCCTATAAAAAAAGAGTATGAACGACAAAAATGTGCAATCTATATGATCAATATCGTCAAAATCACAGTAGTGGACGAGCCATAAGTGACGTACAACATTAACCTATGCAATATTATTGGTTGTTTTCCCATATTGGAGGTAGCTTTGTTATCACTTTTCGAAAATTATAAAGAAATTACTTCATGCAGATTCTTGGACATCTCACTTAAAATTATAAAGAAATTACTACATTCAGGTGAATTATAATTATTGGGAAGAAAAAAGCAACTTTAAAGCAATAACATCAATAATTGATTTTGGGTTTGAATCTGCACTCACTCCAAAGCGTCTACCCCTCATCTTAATGCTTTTTCTGTCCCACAAAAGATTCCATTTCAATTTCATCATTAATTATTATTTACTTCGCGTAACCAGCATCAACGTAATTATGATATATAGATATGACGTATTTGACAAAAACTACTTGAAATATGTGTTAGAATTTTTTTTTTTTTTAATATGTATAATCTTGTAATTATTTCAATAATCAGATAAAAGAAATTTTAAAAAAGCATCCATTCAATGCTCAAAATAGTGAAATTAAAGTTTAAATTTGATTCATCTTGCTGTTAGAAAAAACTTCTACTTGCATCGAACAAATAAATATTTATGATTTTTTTTTTTTCGACAAACTTCAAGTTGTTAAATTATTTATTTCTTGACTTCAAATAAATGTCGATCATTATCGTCAACATCTTTCATTACTATCAATATCACAGTGAATGAAATGACCCCATTTTCGGTACTTTTGATAGCAAATGTAGATTATTGAAATAATTTACTAACATAATGGTTAAGAATTAAGCTTTGTTTCCAGATATTTTTAACGTGTTTGTTGACAAAAGAAGATGTGTAAAAAATGATTGGATATCACTGTTGTTTAAACAGTCCAATGAACTTCCACTACGTGGACATTCTATCATCCAAAATGTCGTTGAAAATGTTGATGTAGCATGATTGAAATGCTAACTAGTCTCCCATTTGTCAATTTT
>CAIGRF010124716.1:0-10030 GCA_903798235.1 Fraxinus ornus | reverse complement strand
GGGGTGAGAATTTTTAACGGGGCAAAACAAAAATGTTTGAGCACTGACAATAATGACTAAAATGATTGCGCTAACAAACAATCACCAATAAAATGTCAATAACCTAAAATCAAAATAACAAATGTAGAACAAGCAAGAAGATATAGCGAGAGTATTTTTCTTAAGTGCATTCTTGTATATTATAATCAATATTCAAAAGACAATCCTTTACAATTTACAAAGACCACCTATTTATAGAGTTCTGTTCGGCCTGGTGATCGTTGGATTAGAATCACATGACTTCATCTCAATGACTGAAATCTCATATCACTAAATCTATCATACATTAAATATATTGACAATTAGTCAGTCGCCCTATACATTAGGCGACACACCTGACATCTTTTATTACAAACGTTATATTAATCATTCTTAAAGATTGTCTACAAATCTCATAAGAGACATCATTAGTTTCAGGGAATTCAGATGAGCTGAGGGCTTCGACCAGAGGGAGCCTCGTATCAGTAGTCTTCTGTGTGAAAAGTCTCAACTTCTTCTTTGATTTCTTACGTAGCGCTTCGGCATAAGAGTTTCATCCATTTAGGCAGTGCATTGGCACAAGAGTTTCAACTTTTGTTTGACTTCTTTGCTTCTTCGCATTTGATCAATTAGGTCTTTGTTGACTTTTCTTTTCACATGGAGTGCGACCTAACACTGTGACTAGAGCCTCAATGGCGAGGCATAATAGTAACACTAAATTTTATGGGTCCATGCACAGATTCCTTTTGACAAACATGTGGGATTGTAAGATTTTAATTGTCTCTCAACAAATGCCATGTTCACATATGTGAGCTTTCTTCTTTATATGATTATTATGTTCCATGAACTTATATTTAGTGCGCAGTACTTGTTATTCTTACGACTCCTCGTGAATTTTTGTTCTCTAATCGTGTTCAAGGCACTAAGTATTCGTGTTCTCTTCCATTGAATTATGGATTCTCACTTTTATGAAAAGAGAAAACACCACCTTAATCACACAAGAAACATTGAACAAATTATGTCTTTGTTATTGAATATTATCAACGCAAAAGATATCCACACGAAAATAGGAGTAAAATGTAACAAAAGTGAGTAACGCCTTATGAAATGTAGAGCGTGGATTCAAAAGCCACAAAATAGACTTGAAGTGTCACAAAAAACTTTATTATCTAATTTAAGCGGAAATTTAACACTTTTTAATAAATCTTGGGATTTGATTGATAATGTTAATTCATCAACTTGAAATGAAAATTTTTCATATATAATTAAAACAAAAAGGAAATATACTACGAATTTAAAACTGTAAAGTTTAAAGGCTCAATTACCAGAATTTCTAAAGTAACGTGCAATTAAATATAAACGATTCTTAAATTAAAATTTGCCAAAATCTGAACATTTTACTTGGCGACCTCATAAGCATCTCTCAGTCAATCTTCCACGTGTCCCCACGATCCGTTCTAATCTGAAGAGTTATTATAAGAGTTAGTATTTTGAAAAACACTCAATAAAAATACGTGTATATTCTTATTTAATTGTTTAAATTTTCTGTCCACAAGTGTATATTGAGAATTTATAAAGTTTCTAACGAAATTTGTGGTCCATCAGAAAGTTAAAAGAAATGTTAAAAATGTGTTTTAATTTTCCTTGTCCCGAGTGTCTATTGAAAATGGACCTTGCTGGAAGTACAGGAATTCAAATTCCTGTACTGCCAGACAACACACAATAGGGGGTGGGTGGGAGAGGTTTTGCCATTTTTTTATTCACATGGGGGCCATCCCCATGTGAGACAAATTTAAAATCCTGTGAAAAATCCTGTAAAATTTTGCCTGTACTCACAGTTTAATCCATTGAAAATTTATGAAGTTTCTACAAATTTGTGGTCCATCAAAAAAATGTGCATGCCGAGGCTTCTCAAGTACCTAGTTGAGGTGTCTAACAAGTGCCTAACAGAGGCTCCCCAAATGCTAACTGAAGTGCCTAGTCGAGGCTCCTCAAGTACCTAGTCGAGGTGCCTAACAGAGGCTCCTCAAATGCTAGCTGAAATGCCTACTGAGGTTCCCCATAAATGAAGTCATATGGGCCTAAGCTTGATTCATTAACCACTGACCCATTAACATTCCTCTATAAATATGCAAGTTTTATTCATAATAAGGTACGTTCTAAAAAAAACCTAACCAAATCTCCTCTCTCCTGTCTCTTGCACTTTCTTTATATCTTTTGTCCAGCCGTTGACTTGACCGTCGGAGTGCAAATGGTTGCCGAACATTTTTCTTGATCGACGACCTTTGCCTCATAACGGAATGCTACGTGTGCAGGTGATGTTTGGGTGGAGGGGACGTGGTGAGATTCTGTTGAGTTCATTTTTTGGGGTCAACACTACATATACAGAAATTTTGTTCATGTAGCATGATAGAATGCCACATGACAGTCTGTCGTTGCAATATTGGTAGCTTGCCAACACTGCATTTGTACCAGTAGCAAAATTGTTGAGAAAATCTCAAACCATTTTAAAATATTTGGTTTAGGTTTTTATTTTCCTCAAATTGTTTCAAACCGATCAAAAAGCAGCCAAATCACGCCGATTACAACTACATTGTAACAGAAATAAAATACATAAATATAGCCCTTCTTTGGTAGAAATTAAAATAAGATTTTTTATAGGTTTTGTTGAAATATGGTTGAAAAATGTGAGTTTCATAAAATATATGATTAAAATTAATTATTGACTTAGACTTAAATTAAAATTTAGATTTTAATCCTATACCAAGCAGAAGCATAATAAACTTTTAGTAAATTTCTCGAAAATGTCTGTTCTTCTATTGTTTTTGCATTTTTTGGCATGTAACATTCAATTTGTTTCAATTTACATATCTTGCTCTACAGAAGAGAACGAGATTGCGGAGTTAAAAGGACCCGAAAAAATGTTGACATGGGAAGATATAAATGGAATGAAGTATGCTCGTAACGTCGTGAATGAAGTACTGAGGCTAGCACCACCAGTTCAAGGATTTCTTAGAGAGGCCATCTATGATATTACTTATGCAGGCTTCACCATTCCTAAGGGATGGAAGGCATGTTCTTCCTTTGTGTGTTAGAGCACCCCCATGCCCCCACACACACACGCACGCACATAAGCATGTTTGGCTGAGCTTAAAATTATTTCTAAGTTACCTTTCTTTTAAGCATGTTTGAGAAGTTACTTTTTTGGCGCAAAAGCTTATTTTGCAGAAAGTAACCAGAAATTTGATTGTGCTTAAAGTTACTTTTCTGGAGTTTTAAAGTAAATAAAAGTAACTTCGAAAACCATATTCTACGTGTTTCAATATATATGTGCTAATGTTTCATACATAGTTTTTTGCAGGTATATTGGTCCGTGAGTACAACTCATAAAGATCCCAAATATTTCCCGAGTCCAGAAAAGTTTGATCCTACAAGATTTGAAGGTAACGGGGCTGAGCCATATACTTTTATTCCCTTTGGAGGAGGTCCAAGGATGTGCCCTGGTAGTGAATTTGCACGACAACTACAACTAGTTTTCACGTACCATTTGGTAAGAAAATATAGGTGGGAAAAGCTTATTCCAAACGAAAAGATCAATTTTGATTATGGGCCAGCTGCTCCTGTACATGGTCTCCCAATCAAGCTTCATACACACAATGATACGATTGATATCAAGCAGTAACATTAAGAGTCAGTGGATTCTTGTTTTTTGAGTGGTTGAACTTTCAACTGGAAGGTCCTAAGTTGTTTTTTTTTATAATAAAAACTCGTATACTAAGCTGTTAAACAAATGGAGTAGCTGGCTCCTACTTTATTGTAATTTATTGATTTTTAGAGTTTAATTTGTGTTTTACTGAAATAAAATTTACATGTAAGAGTTAAAAAAAAATTTATACTAGTAAATAAATCTCTCTTTACTATAGTTTTAAGTTTTTAGCCTATGGTACTACGATTGTGCTTGACACACCAGTTCAACCTAGCATTACTTTATACCCTTTGTCCTGTTAGTGCATAGCACCCGTTTATATGACAATGTCGTCACTTTAAGTTAATATTGTGGTAATGACTGACTGGGGACTAGACTGTGCTACACTACATCTGTCCCTGCTCTTGGCCATCACGTGCTCCACTCATTTTGCCATCTCAAGTTGTTTTCAAGTATATCAATTTTCATTTGAAGTTTTGTTATTTATAATCTTGCTACAAATCCTTTAATACAAGAGAAATTGTGGAAACATAGGAAAGTGATTGTAATGAATCGTATCGGGGTGGCAACAATAGTGATGACTTGAATTAATTTATCAAAAAGTTTAAACTGTTAACAAAGGGAAACTATTATTTATTTGAATTTTATCTTCGACATTCTCACCCGTGCTTAGGGATTTACAGAAGTCCATTTATGGATTGAAGTAAGACTAGGAGTTATAGCATACATTTTGATGATATAATCAAAATGTAAGTGTATATAAAAGGTTATTGGGAGTGTATTTGTATCTGTGGTACATATGTAGGTTACATATTATTGGTCGGAAAAAAAAAAATAATAGACCATACCACAGTTAGTAAAAGAAAATTATTTAAAGTTTCTACATTATGGATATGGGAATGACCATATGCATTCTAAGAACAAGATATATAGAGAGATCTATGAGGTTGCTTCGATTGTCCCAATCCAAGTACATAGATGAGACACTAACGAGGATTAGCATGTGATGAAGTGCATAAAGAGTTTCTGAATTATGCTAGGGTTTTACTATTTAAAGTCTTGTAAGCCCTTTGAGGCGGATTATTATTAACTTGAATAAAATTTTCGTGAGTTTTCTCTCACTTTGTGTGTATTTTCATCTTCCCTATAATCTTCCGCTACGTCAGCATGGAAAAATCCAAGGTAGAATTCACTCCCAAACATCATGGGATTAATTTCCCAAAAGACGCGTTTAGAACAAAAATTGAGAGAATGTGTGCGAGTAAGAAATCTTATGCTTTGCTATACGATATTCCATGAACGTGGGCGTGATGTAATAAAACTAATGTATATTCTTAAATACTTAAGGAGTAAGAATACATTCTTGGTAAGTGGAGGAAATAAATTTAAGTACATTATATCGATGCCAGCTCTAGTTCCGAATACGAATGCTAGCACATTTTCAGTTGGACTCCTGTTTACTTTAAATGGTGATATATTTAGTTGGAAAGTGTTCTGAACGGGAATTATAGCTAACTCTCTAACTGAAGCTGGATACATATGTGCTTTGGAAGCAAATTCAATCAAGGAATTTATTTTCAAATAATAATAAGTGGTTCCTAGTATTGTAGCCCAAGTAATGTTGTACTGTGACAAAAATAGAGCCAGCCTACAGTGAAGGAATACATGTGTCATCAACAATCTGATTATCTGAGCATGTATGGAAGCCTACTAATGATAAATATATTTTAAACGCTTATTTGTGTTTATAAACTTGAATTATATTAGCAAATTTTAACAGATTTCGACTTAATTTAGTGTAAATATTGTTAACATAAGAAAATCGAGACTTGGGCATTTTGAGCAAAAAGTAGGATTTTGAGATTAATTGAAGTTAGTTTAGAGTAATTGAATATTAACCAATTGAGTAGGACTAATAAAAAGCATTAAAAGAATAATCAGAGGAAAGTCACAAGTTTAGAAAGTGAAATTCAACTTTTAAAAAGTTAAGAGGACTGATTTACACACTTTCAAGACTTATGGAAGACCGAATTCAAATGATTATAGAGGTTTGGGGACAACCGTAGAAGCTTTTGAAAGTTACGAGATCAATTTTGGAGATTTGGATATAAAAGAGAGATCAAAATTGGAAGAAAAACTTGAAGTGGGGACCAAATTGGAGATTTTTGAAATTTGTAGGGTTCTAGCCCGTGCAAGCATGGGGTTTTAACCATGAATGGATTCATAACTAAATTACAGGTCGGGGTAATACGTAAAATAAAATAAAAAATTACGCGTGATTTTTTTTACGGGATATTTTTTCTACCTAAAAAAATTAGCGGGCTAGGCCCAATCTAGTCCCCCCATCCGTCCCTAGTTTTAACTTTTTACACAATTTATACGCGTAAAGCGTAGATAGACGTGGATGCGGAATTTCAAACTTTACGAGTTTAAGTGAGCATAAGCGACGTCAGGTGTAAAAAAAGTGTTTTCTTACTTTTGATATTATTTTAAATTTTTAATCATTTTAAAAATCATTTAATAATTAAAATAATACATATCAAACATCTAAAATTATAAAATATTATATTTACCTAATATTTTTTATAATTAGTCAATTATACAATTTTTCATGTTTTCGAAATGCAAAAACTAGACTATTTTTCATAATTTTAATTTTCAACTAGACGGGTCTTACTTAATAGATATAAAGGAACTTCATACATACTTTTAAAATTCTCAACAAAATAACAAGTCTCAAAATTGTAATTACATGTATAGATAGTACCGTAGTTTAATCTTATTTAACTCTTTATAGAATAAAATCATTTTAAACTTTTATATAGATAAAATTTTAAAAACTTGAAATTAAAGTTAAATGAGAATATTTTTTTTAAAAATAATAAACTAAATTCAAATAAAAGACTTTAAAAAATAAAAAATAATAATAAAGCGTGCCTAGGAAAGACGAAAGACGGGAGAAAATTTCAACTGTTAAGGAATTGAAAAAGAAAAAACGTTTAGGCGTGAAACGAGAAATTTTGCCCAATCTTCAAGCTGAGGCACACCCTAAGTGCCGCCTAAGCGAGCTTTTAGAACACTGATTTATACACTGCACCCACATATGGAAGGAAAAAAAAAAATAGAAGGGAGCAAAGGAAGAAATCTAGGACTTCAAGATTTTTCAATAAGAACGCAAGTTCTAAGTGGAAGATTTTCATCTATTTTTCTCGATTTCCTCTTTAAACCCTATGGTATACTCCAAAATCTTCTTGTGTTTTTCTTCCACCATGATGTGTAACTAAATCAAAGTTGGAACAAACGATGTAACTTAATTTTGATTATGAAGTTGTGAATTTCAATTAATGTTTGTGTATTATTTTTACTTCTATTATTCATGACTATGAATTACTTAATCCCTAATTCATTGACTTGTGAATAATAACAAATCAAGATGTGAGTCATTTATTTCGATCACGTAGTAAAAGTCAGAATTCTTTGATGATTGAGTGCTCTTAATTAAGGTTTACCTCGATTCACGTAAAAATATATGATTGATTTAACTTGAGATAGATAAATCAATTAATTCAGAAGAATTCATTGGGAACATATAGTTCATTTTTGTCAAAATTTGGTTATTGAAATTAAGGGAATAGTTATGGTGAACTCTGTGATTCTAATACTTATAATACATCAGTTTAAAATCTAAATTTTTTATTTGGGCATTTTTTAAATTTTTTTTCATAGATTTATAATATTTAGGATCATAATGTAATAAAAGACAAACGAACAACAAGATAAAAGATAACAAATACAATAAATGGGCCTACACAATTATTCTATATTTCAGTAATAATAAACTTGTGAAAATAGTCTAGTATTTATAAGGGTGCATACCAAACCTTAGAAATATCATAGAGATGGAAACTAGATAAAAAAATCACGTGTAATAAAGGACACAATATTTTCCTAATAAAAACACATGGAAAGAAGGAAAAAATAATTTCTCAAAAATCCAACATAATTTGGATAAAAAATCAACAATCTCCATTTTGACACAAATTCAAATGCAACGAACGAAGCTCCAAAATTTCACCACTTAGAAAAACAAACCTTACTGCAACGAAAAATTAGAACTTTTCAACAAAAACCAAACTTTTTTCAACACAAAAATATTCCTCCTCTTCTACGGTATCCAACAAGGATACATGAATCCAAACACCGAGTTCTCCAAAATTCACAAAAAATTAGAAATTACCATACAGTGTCAAAGCATACCCTATAACAGAATCAACTCCCAATGAAAATTGAAGGCACCTGACTAGTCTCAACACTTTCAACAACACTGAAAGCACATGTAATCAAATCAGAATCCATGTACCTATCTCTAATAGGTATATCATTAACAGTTGAATACGATGAAATTGCAGGTAATAGTAGTAGAGCAGAATTACTTATATCCTCCTAATTCGACTGGATAGTATTCTTCAATATGAACCTCGAACTAAATCCCAAAAGGTATAGTACCAAACTGAATCTCCACCACAGTACTGAATCTATGCTAACTTTTCTTTACAAATTCTACCCGACCCTGCAAGATGTATAATTGGGACATCTTCTGCCCCTAGAATGCAGCACGAACACCCATACGAGCCTTCAAGACTCCACCTCCTCTAGAGAACGTGTACCTTTTGAATTAAGAGTACTCAACGAAATGAGATTCTTCTTTCAAGTATGAAATATGCCAAACGTGATCAAGTGTTCTACATGTTCTATCCACTAATTTCAATCTAACTTTACCAATATCAGCTACCCGATAAGGTTCATTGTTACCCCAAGGCAACGACTCCTTGTGTCACTGTTTCATATATTTCAAATAATTCCCGATTAGGACACATATGGAACGCACAAGTTATCCCAATTCACTCCTCGTCAGGTTTGGATTCCATGTTAGAAATCGTCAAAACAGTATGAGCCAAGTTAGGTACAATTCTTTCCAAAATTCCCATATTCAATGTATCATTCAAATAAGTATTGATATTGTTAACCGTATTCGTTTCTGTTTAAAAAGTAGAAGATAAACCAACAAAATGAAAATTTAAGGAGTAGAATAAGATAAATCGAAACGAAATCAGTTTAACTGAATAGAAATAAAATATAAAGTTATCACTCAAAAAAAGTAATTCAACTTAAGATTGTTGATGTAAAATTAAAATGAGTGATGACTTTAAAAACAAACTTACCAACCTTATCAAATTTGGACAGAGTAATGGCAAGGAATAGAAAAATATATCACAAAATGATCAAACTACCACCTCAAGATGAAATCAAAGTTGAGGCAGGAGTTGAACTCTTTATCTTTAAATCGAATTTATCCTACAACGGTGCTTACGGATAATGACAATCAACTCTCAAGATAAAACGACAATTTTCTTGTGTTGGTAGCACTCCAAAACACAAGAATCAATGAACCAAAATTAGATTATTGTAATCCTTTGAATGAAATGGAAAAACATCATTTATGCTGAAGTTTTATGTTATGTTATGATTTCATATTATTGTGATGATTAAATGGACGTCCCAAAGTTTTTATTTATTGAAGAGGAAATGTTGTTATTGAAGTGTTGCACCTCAAAACTCAGCAACTGTTGCCAAAGGCCGCAGTTTTTGATGTCGCTAGCTTGTCACCTGTTCGTTGCTCGAACGTCAGAAACAGAGAGTTTGTTGCTCATATGTCGTTCAAACGATAGCCTTATCGCTTGAGCGTTAGGTGAGCGACGGAGTTCGATAAATACCCAGTCAGTTTCCTCTATGTCCTTCCAACTTTAGACCATAATTTTTCATTCACGCGAAATTGGTTTTGAGATTTCAAATATACACTGACGAGTAGAACAAATTAGTCTATTTATTTTCATAATTTGATTATCGAATCAAATCCGAATATTTGACCTAAGTTGACACGAAAGTCACTTTTCCATATTTATACTTAATCAATTCCAACAAGAACAATTGAATTGGCGTCTTACTTTACATATCTATGTAATAAACACTTTCAAGCACGTTGAACTCTTGTAGATTTCAACTTTAACAGAGAGAGGGGATGGAGAATGCTTGATTGCATAAAGTTGTAGGAATATATATTACAAATTGCATTGTAGGCTGAATTTTCCAACATAAGTGTCAGAACACCAGTTTAGGTGACTACACTCGATAGATTTAAATAAATGAATCATATGACAATGCATTTAAGGATGTATTTGATAGGCTTCCAATTCCATGAAAAATGAAATTCAAATTCCATTTTCTAACATTTGTCATGTTTGATAC
>CAIGRF010124714.1:6640-22038 GCA_903798235.1 Fraxinus ornus | reverse complement strand
AGAACTAGAAGTTAAAGCTTGAATTTTAAATTTTGAAGTGAAACCCTTATTAGAGCATTTCTCCTTGCTCTTCAATGGTGTTTTTTCTCTCTAAAAATGCGTAAACCCTAATTCTGGACGAGTTTAGGGTTAAATAGAGTTTTAATGTATCATTCCACAAGTGGTTGGATCGAAAAAGGAAACAAAAATTTCTCGCACAAAAAAAACATGCCTTGCGATCGCAAGGGGTATACCCATGCGATCGTAAGGGCTAGCAGATTTGCCCTTGGGAACTTCCTGTTGAGGTTTGGGACCATGCGATCGCATGGTAGTTCTAACTTCTCCTCAAGTTCATTTTGGTCCCCAATCTTCATTCCATCCCATTTTTGGCCTTGCTTCATTTTCCATCTACTTCTAGCCATCCATGCTATCGACAATTAGCTCCTTAGCGAAATTCCATGCTCAACTCATCATTTGGTCACTTTTGACTAATTGCAATTTAATCCCCGAACTTTCATTTCCTTCTATTTTGGTCATTTTCGCCTTTTTTTTTGCGTACATTTCATTCATTTCATCAAAGTAGTCCTACAAACACAATTCATATCGAATTAATAGTCATGTTTTATTGCATAATTAAGTACGCAAAAACGCACTTATCAAAAATCATTCCAGGAAGACACTTGTAATGAACTCATATTAAAAAGGAATTGCCCAATAATTTTATTAATTAATATAAATCTAGAAGAATGAAACTAGAATGTTGACCTCAAAATCGAGATGAACAAATTCATTCCATGTCGATTATAAAAAATGGCTGAACAACGCAAGCAAGCTCAAATCAATACACGTGCAATGCATTTTCACATTTGATTAGAAATTGGAAATGAAGAAAAATAATGTCAAAACTCAAAATTAACCCTTTAAGAACAAAGGCGTTTCAGGGGATGGACTATTACGATTTTTATATCATTTTACTTTTTAAGTTTTATTTGTTTCTTCAATAAGTTGTTATTGATGAGTTAATTTTAGCTATTTAATAAGTAGTAGAGAAGTGCCCCTATTTAATTTAAGGAAAACGGTGAATGTTATTTTGTATTTAATCATACACAAGGAATGAAAAAAAGGTGGATAGATTATTTGTGAGAATGGAAAAAAAAGGTGGATAAATTATTTGTAGAAATAGGAAAAATGTGGATTAATCGATCATTCGAAAATCAATATATTGAGAAGTTTAGATTTTCACGAATAAATCTATCATTTTCTTTTTAAAATATAACCAATTTGGGTTCATATCAGTGTAAGATTAGATCCCGGTCTTTCAGAAAATAACTGGTAGGATATCTTTTCATGACGTCAACAAGAATATCATGATCCGTTTGGTTTGTATTTCAATTTTCAATTTTGAGTTTTGAATTCATTTTCTATTTTTTTTTATAGTCTATTTTAAGATTGATAAATGTATTTGTTTTGTCATTTTGAAAAATATTTCACAAAACAAAAAACTAGAAAACATGTTTGGTTTGAAATTTTGAAAAAATATTTTATGATATTTTATTCAATGGAAATTTGTTATTTAGTAAAAATAAAGCAATTTTATGTTAATATATTATCATGTAACATACATTTTAAAATTATTGAGTTTTATAATATATTTTTTTGGTTACGAAAGTAAAATAAAAATAAATATTAAATTGAATTCAAAATATTGGAAATAAAAATGAAAATTAGTGGATTAAGAATATTTTTATATGTGTTTACTTAAATACTATTTTTATAATTTTTACGTAAATAATCATTAAAATCTTGAACCATTTTATTTTAAATTTTGAATTCTTTATTATTTTATAAATTTTTATAGTTTTATTTTTATAATTTTAGATTTCATTTTGTAAATTTTTTATTTTTCTTTTTAAAAAATTAAGTTTTATTTGTTAAAATTTTATATTTTATTTTTAAATTTTTATTTAAGTGCTTATTTTCCATGTTTTGAGCATTTTATCATTTTTTTTTTAATGTTATAAGTTTATCCTTATTTTTGAAAATGCATTTTTACAAATAGTTGCTCAAACACATTTTCTACATTTAGCAAAATTGAAAATTCAAAACATTCTAAAAACAACAAATCAAATACACCCTTAAATTTTAAACGACGAACCGACTGAATTAACAATAGTTAAACAAAATATTGAGTTTAATGGTTAATCAAGTAACTTTTAATGTTCGATGGCCAAATAGAAGAAGCTATAAGAGTTCAAAGACTACTTGAATAATTAGCAAACGCGAAACTTCAGAAATCAATTTGCTACGTTCATAATAAAAAACATTAAGAGGGAGAAAGTGACAAACATAAAAAGTAAAAAACTAAATGTTAAATTCAGTTACTTCAATAACAAATAAAAGCAACTACGAAATTTCAGCTACCGTTTTGATATTTGTCCATCACTTGAAATGATTGATCTAAATTACATACTTACCTTTTCTCCAATGTGAAAAAATGTTGGAAGGAGTAATGTTTTTTTCATATGCCATTTAGTCCCAGTTTGATTCTCCTCATTTTAAGCATACTCATTTTTAATTATACATTCACATTATAAAATATGCTACACGTAAACTCAAATTTTTTTTCCTGATTTTTAACAACACATTTCCAAAAATACTATTCAAAGCATAATTTTTTTTTTTTAAAAAAAATTAAAGACCACCAAACAAGGGCTTCGTCGTAACTTTTATAGTTGTGGATGGTAAAGTTTTCAATTGGACGATGACTAGTAGTGACTTTTCAAATGTAAAAGATGCATATAAATTCTATCCGATCATTTTAGTTCGTGTTTATTTCGATCGAGAAAAATACTGTCAACATTTTAGTTTGATCGACAAGGTTGGAATAGTGCAGTACCGACTTTGAAAGAAATGTTGCATTTTGGAAGACAGACGTTCAATATCGTGTTGGCAACTGTATAGGTAGCGAATCTATCTTAAGCAAATTTGCCCCAACATATCTCGCTTCTTCTTCTTCGTCTTTCTTTTCTTTTTATTTTTTATTTTATCTACACAAGTCATTAATTTTAACAACAAAAATTATTGAATTTGAATATTGTGGTCATCATTTGTCCCTTTCGGATTTCTCATACATCGCAAAATGATCCTTTTAGCGATTTAGAATTGATGAGAAAACCAAATTTGACCAGTCCAGAATAGCCTAAAATAGCACACACCCCAAATAGGTACATTTGGGTTCACATAAAACCGTTCCTTCCCAGGTTGCGTTACTTTTCTGCCCGGGAAATGCTAGGTGTACACTACACCTAGTTTGATAGCTCCGTCACAATAGGGGGTGGGGGTGGACCGCTTATTGTGAGGGGATATAAAATTTGGTATACAAGGAGACAAATTTTTTCTGCCCAACTAGCCAAATTCTCCAATTTGTATTTTCAAAACCCCCAATTACCCCAAATTCAAACAAAAGATGCTAGCATGATCATTTTTAGGTATTGTTTGACAATTTTTTGATAAAATCTTTAGCATATTTTGATAAAAATTGACAAAATATATAATTATAAGTTGATAAAAATTGTGAATTCAATGAACGGTGATATTAAAATTAATTGTCGACTCTGACCTCAACTTTTCAAACTATTCCAAACAAACCCTTAATATATGTACTTGTTGTGGTGATCCACATGGATCACATACCTATACGATTAGATTCAACATGACCCGATTTTATGAACAGGTTGATTCATAGCACAATTCATGCTCGGTTACTTGAGCCCACATACATTTTGAAGAGTTATGCTACATGTACAATTAGCTTGATAGATGATGAGGTGACATGCATTTTGACGATTGACTTAAATTTTATTTATTCAAATTAATGGCCAAAATATATACCACTTGATCATTTGCCGACGAAAGTTCTCTACAGGTAGTTTAATTGTATTTTGATAGCTTTACTCTTGTCCCATCACACGTTATCTTATCAGAATCGAGTTTGTCCATATACGATGATTGGTTGGGATGGAGTACATTAAATGCATGTAAGCCACTCAAAAGAAGAGGTTGAACCTGAAACCATAGCTAACTATAAATTCTCTCTTGCTGGGGGAGGACGTATCTTTGAATGCCGTATTGGAATTTAACATCAACTAAATCAACAGAACAATTCATGATTCCATTTGGCAACGTATATGGTGTAATGGAATTGACTAGGATAAGTTTAAGGATAATTCTTCCACTTAGTTGAAAAATTTAACATGTTTGAAAAATATTTATAAACGGTTTAAATTATTAATAGATAGAAATAAGTAATGAATAAATTATTAGTACTTTTAAATTTTTCAAAATAAATGAGTAAAAAATTATTCAAATATTAATAAATATGAGTCAACAGGGACAGACTCAGACATTTTGGCTTATGTGGTAAAAAAATAAAGGCCCCGTTCGGTAAAGATTAAAATCGAATTAAAATTAAAAAATTAGTCGTTATTGTTGACTTTTATTAGATGAGTAGGATCCAATAACTACCATATTTTCAATTTTAATTAGATTTTAATCTCTACTGAACGGGGCCTTTGGTACGCATTTGATACTTTGAAAACGTTTTATAATTATATCATAATCAATATTGTTAAATGTGAATTTTACTACTTATATAGTTTTGTTTACCATTTCATTGACAGATGTTGAGCTGACGACGAGTAAATCAAATTGGATGTAGGAGTAAACTGTAAACAAAGTGAAATAAAATTCACATTTAATTTAGGAAGTAAATGAAATTTAAATTTAATGCAAAAGTAATTCAGATCACATATACATCCTGTTTGGTATACATTAAAATTTTCATTCTCATTCTTCTACTGATTTTCAATCATACATTCTTTAATAAAATAATATTTTTCATCACATCAATAACTTTTCCTTCTTTTTCAACCACACATTCTTCATCAATCTACTATTTCAGAATGCATTCTTCCAAAATAATGTGGATCAAACACACCCTTAATCTCTAACGATCTTAAAATTTTTGATGTCATAATTTATATAAAACTTCCTAATAAAATGATATAAAATATATTAAAAAAAATTTCATGCAAAAATAATAAAAGTTAATAAAATAATAGAATTTCTTTTAAAGAAAAGACGATATAGACGTCGTACATTTGACACATATTTAATTATTTTCGATATCCATTTGGACCATACATTTTGATTACGATGTAGTGCTCGAAAAAAGTTTTTAGATAACGTAGGTGACTTGTGGATTTGGATAGTATACGATCATCAACGAATTTTGAAAGTTAGCATATTATCAAAATTCTCGAAATACTAGTTTGTAACGGTCTACTTTGATACGTCGTAATTTTTACTACGATTGCTCGTTTCGCAAGTCATTAACAAGCAAAAAATCAGGCCATGAGGACTTTGAAATGATATTCATTTGACATCCCTTAATCAACGCGTCTAAGTAAACTGTAAATGGATCAAAACAATTATTAACTCTAAAAAAAAAAAAAAACTTTTGTGGCATCATTTGACCCCACGACCCCATGTTGATATCTCCCCTGTGAGCCAAACATAGGATCCTTTCTTAAGAAAAATATTATTTCCCCGTCTCATAAAGTGCGTTTGTCATTCTTTGATATTCATTATTTTCAAAATATATTTTCTTTCTTTTCTTTTTAAACACATATTTTTCAATAAAATAATATTACCCTAAAATCTTTTCTTATTTTTTATCTGCACAATCTACTATTTCAAAATGCATTTTTAGCAATTGAAAATATAAATTTTTTCTTACGTTTTTCTTAATATACTCCTACATTAAATAACAATTTAAATAAGAATATTTCATATTTGCTTATAACAAGGCACATTAAATAAATATATTAAAAATAAAAAAAAAGTCAATATTTATGGGACGGATTTTGACTGTACATTTGATGTCTTAGATAAATGTGTATTGGACAACTTACATCATCGTTCGTTTATTAGAGGAAAACAGTTAGAACACAATCATAGCGCACAATAAAGCTAAAGAAATTCTTCTCAGAGCAACTTAAAGCATATGCCATATCCAACATTTGATTGATTCACAATCCAAGTATATATCGCATACTTAAACTCCACACAATTTAATATTCCTTTTACTTTTTTAATTAATTTATTGTTTTAAAATATGATTTAAATTCAAAAACACAAATATAAATTAAAAACTAGAAGATGCAACAAATATATGTTCCATTCCCCATTTGAGGGAGGGCAATCCTTTAAAAATAATTATACTTAATTTGTAAAACTTTTTTTTTTTTTTTCTTTTATCAACTTTAATCAAAATTTAATTTTGATTTTATGGGATTTACAATTTTTTATCATTTTTTTTTATTATAATCTTAAATTTCATTTAAGAAGTGTACGAGAATATCATCTCTATCACTATCTAGATGGAGAAAAACTCATCAATAGAAAAAGAATTCAGAACAAACCCGAAAAGGACTTGTTCTCTTTTTTCGAAGGAAAGTGTGACAAGCAAACCCTATACGTATACTGTTCTCCGTTTCCACTCTATATTACTACTAATAATCTCCTCCAAGAAAAATAAAAAATAATAAGAAAACACTTACTCTTCTGCATCCTACGCAATCAGCCATGGAAGAATCACCAATTTCCAGAACTCAGCCACTTTTCTCTATTCCAGTAGATATCAATCATAAAGCCACTGAATTCAATCCATTTTCAATTTCTTCTCCCCACATGAAAGCTTTTCATCTTGCATGGTTTTCACTTTTTTCATGCTTTTTTTCCACTTTTTCCATCCCTCCACTCCTTCCCATAATCCGGGAAGATCTTCATCTCTCCCATTCCGATGTCGGAAATGCTGCCGTCGCATCCTTCGCAGGGTCCATCCTCTCTCGACTCGTAATGGGCCCCGCATGCGACCTCATGGGCCCACGTATCGCCTCGGCCACCCTCTCCCTCATCACTGCACCAATAGTACTGTCCACCTCCTTCATTTCATCGCCTCAGGCATTTATTCTCATCCGATTTCTCATTGGTTTTTGTTTAGCAAATTTTGTGGCAAATCAGTTCTGGATGAGCTCCATGTTTTCGGGTCGGGTTGTCGGAATCGCCAACGGGTTTGCTGCTGGTTGGGCTAATGTTGGGGCCGGAATCACACAGCTTTTAATGCCATTAATATATTCTTTCTTCAATAAAACCCTAGATTTGTCTTCTTCTACTGCATGGCGTGTTGCATTTATTTTTCCAGCAATTTTCCAGGCAATAACTGCAATAATGGTTCTCGCATTTGGCCAGGATTTACCAGATGGAAATTTTAAAGATGTTAAGAAAAACAAGACCTCGGCTGATCATAAGAACAACGCTTTGAGTATTCTCTTTAATGGACTAAAGAATTACAGAGGGTGGATTCTAGGAATCATATACGGGTTTTGCTTTGGAGTTGAATTAACAACTGATAATATCATTGCACAGTATTTTTACGACAGATTTAGTTTGGATATTGAGACGGCAGGAGTTATTGCGGCCAGCTTCGGGTTTGCGAATATCGTGTCGAGGCCGGCTGGTGGGGTGGTTTCTGACGAGATGGGACGGAGGTTTGGGATGAGAGGGCGGTTGTGGAGTTTGTGGGTGGTGCAAACGGTGGCCGGGTTGCTGTGTTATTTTCTTGGTCGAATGAACTCACTTTGGGGATCAATTTTGGTGATGTGTTGCTTCTCTTTGTTTGTACAAGCTGCTTCTGGACTCACGTTTGGAGTAGTCCCTTTCGTTTCCAACAGGTATGTGTCGTGCGTTTGATATATAATGGATAAAAACGTAATTTTTGAAATTAGGGATGATAAACAAATTCCCTTTTAAAGAAAGATATGAAGGATCAAGTTGTGGTGTTAGGTTCCGTTTGATGCACAATATTTTTCATGGAAAATGGAAAATTTTCCTTTTCAACTTTTATAATGTTTGATAGCCAAAATTTTTCTCGACATTTTTTTTCCACTTTCCTCATTTTCCACTTTTTTGAGGAAAATAAATTCTTGATGTTTTGGTCGGAATTTTATTTATTTTTATTTTTTTTTACAATTGGAAAAAACTATAGACACAATGGTAAAAAAAAAAAATCACTTTATTGACAATTTTCATGTAAAACAAAGCCAAACGAATGATATTCGATATGGTAATTTTTTTTCTTTTTTTGAAATTGGAACAAATTCTAGACCCAATGGTAGAAAAAAATTATTACTTTAATGGATAATTTCCATAAAAAACGAAACCAAACGGTCAACATTTTCCATGGAAAACTATACCAATCAAACACAATTAATTACAATTCGGAATAAAGTAATTTTTAGTCAAATCAATTTCCTGTAAAACATTTTCTTTCCACCCATTTTTCACATTTGCAATCAAACGGACCCTTAATGTTTTTCCTAGAGTTAGAGAGGAACATACTGAGGTCTTGTTTGGTACGGATTAAAATCAGATTTTAATCTAAGTTAAAGTCAAATAATCAATATTAACTACATATTTCATGGGTCCCACAACTTTTCAACAACATATTTCAAAAACTTCTATTAAAATCTACTAAAAATCTAATTTTAATTCCCACCAAACACCCCCTAAATTAGAAGAAGCCGAAATTAGGAGAAGTAAAAGATCTAGGACCACCACTTCTTTCCGTCTTGATTTTCGAACCTACTTAATAGAGGATGATTCTAATACTTGAAATGTGGTATGTGTACATAACATTTCCATAATGGACGCATGGAGACCTCCTATTGGAGGGCGTTTGGCCCGCCTCCATGTGTCCATTATGGACACCATTATATTATGAGTTATGTACCGTAGCATAACCCCTAATACTTTTGGTGAAGTTATGCCTTCACCATATTTTATATTTTGAAGGAAGCTATAAATAGTAAATATCTCCATTATGTCTAATAAAACCTTGTTTAATTCGAATGACAATCAAATTTTTAGTCCTTGTTTGACCCACATTATTTTTTTTCATTTTCATTCTTTTAATCATTTTCAATCACACATTTTTCAATAAAATAATATTTTACATCACATCAATAACTTTTCCTTTTTTTTCAACCACATATTTTTCATCACATCATTTTAAAAAAATGCATTATCTCATTTTAATATGCACCAAACACACAGTAAACTTTACTTTTATTTATCAATCAAATCATGCTATAGTGTTATAATCATTGATATGATGCCACATGGTATTTTATCATTGGATTATTTTAAATACAGTTAGCTTTTCAATCGAATCATATGTTGTCACCTCGAATTATGTTATTTCATCTGTAACAATTCTTCTGATAAAGTGACAAAATCATTATCAAAAAGACTTGCAAAGTGTCAAAATCATTATCAAAGAGACTAACTTAAAAGTAAACTTTTTAATATTAGTAAAAAATGCTTTAAAACATTGTTTAGCACAATTCAACTTTTCAGATAGCTCATTCATATATTAAGCCACTGTTTGGGCACCATTATTGTATATTATAATGGGATGAATACTAATTTTTTGAAGAATGCGTGTTAAAAAAACAAGAATTTTTTTAGATATGTGTAACATTATTTTATTGGAGAATGTGTGATTGATAAAAAGAGAGAAAAATGAATTTTAATTTAATAGGAGCCAAACGGGGCTAAATTGAACACATAAGAAAAACCAACGTTGCTACATTACCATAAAGATTTGCCATCTTCTTCCATAGAATGCCACATGGTATTTTGTTATTGGCTATTTAAAGATATTTTTTGCACCAATCACTTATTGTCGCACTTCATCGTCATTCAAGATGCCAAATTCATTTGACGAAGTGGCATTATTCAAGAAAACAGTCTGATGAAATGTGTTGAATCATGTCTAATTAACATTGGACCGGTCCATTTGAATAATATGCAACAAGACAATTAATTAGTGGGGTAGCTCAAAGAGTCAAATTGATCTTACTCCACAGATTATAATTGCGTGTTTGACATTTTATTGAACAAGTGATTCTCTTGATAAGTAATTTTTTTTTTTGTCCCCATGTTATCATTCATGTAAAACAATAAATCAGTTTTTATTAGATTTTGGTAAAAAAAATAGTAAAATGTGTGACTAAAAAAGTTGTAGATCCCATTATATTTGTGAATTGTCGACTTAAAACTAAATTATAATTGACTTGTAAAAATATTTTATGGCAGGTCTCTGGGTGTAATATCAGGCATGACAGGGAGTGGAGGGACATTGGGTGCAGTTGTGACCCAACTCTTATTATTTTCAGGTGGTGGCTCTAAGATTTCAACTGAGAAAGGGATATCCATAATGGGGTTGATGATGCTCTTTTGCTCTACTTTCCTCACTCTAATTTACTTTCCCAAATATGGTGGAATGTTTTGTGGGCCTTCTAAACAAAACCATGATCCATCTCATTATCGCTTGCTTGCATAATCAATGAAATTGTAGGAAAAGATAAATTTCTTGTGTAATTTTATTTTGTGAATTATTTAACTTGATAGTGGTATTGTATGGTTGTTTACTTTGATTACAAACTAGTAAATGGATTTTCCTTTTTTTGTTTCAGTTTAAATATTTCATTCATGGTCCATTTAATAAACTAGTAGAATTGCTGATGTGAGTAACGCAAAGTACGACGTGATACGAAATATTTATTAGCGTGTAGTTTGGTTCGTCTATAGGTAACATGTCTTGCTAAACTTGTTGTGTTCGAAATAATATTTTTCAAAGTAACAAAAATATAAAAGAAAAATATGTATATAACCAAATTCTTGATTTTTTTAACCAACTTTCCTCTTGCTACCAGTTCGGAATTTCCGCAATTTAGCATACATGGGTGAGTAAAGGGCAGAGGGAGGGGGGAGGGGGGACAGGCCTGTTGGAAATAGGCAAGTAATGAAATCACCGCGAATTAATTTGAGCAGAATAACGTTGTGAAAATGAAGGCACGAAAAAATGGTCGAGGCAAGAGTTCGACTCTTTCTCCTTAAGACGATAATGTCCCGCAATGGTGTTGACGGTATTTCGACATTCTTCTCCCAAGATACAACGACCTCGACTTGTAATAGTATCACTACAAATTACAAGTCCCGACGAACCTACTAATGTTTTGATCTCTACAAATTGAAGGACTAAAATGTACGAAAATATTTTTTATTAACTGCATCTTAAAACATCGAAACAACATCAAGCCGTCGTTTGGTTTAGTTAAAAGGTTGATAAAAACTTAAATAAAATTTAACAATTAATTTTAACCAAACAATTCATAGGATCCACATCTTTTATTAATTTTTTCAATTACACATTTAATCAACTTTCATTAAAATCTGCATATTCATATTTGCTTGTGATCTCCAAAAACATGGATTCCCGACCTCCAACTGATTAGTGTCGATTATCATTAACCAGATTTGCTGCATGGTGGTATGGTGGAATGAGCCATCGCTCATTGACAACGCCTCTCTAGGTTAAACAAGACTTCCTCCTCAAACCAAGTTCAACTTCATTAAAAAAGGAACTATGTTGGAATATTGAGTTCATCAGTTCATGTATGAGTACAAAAATTCACTCATAAAATTATATTATTTCTAACTCCAAGATCAAGTAAAAACTGAAAAATGAGAATCTCTAATCGATCTAGACATACACACGAGAGACTTGGGAGGCTAATAGTGTACTTAACCCAATTTTTTTTTTTTTCTATTTTTGTTGAGTTGTTTACAGAGAGGGACAATAAAACTTAGATGATCACCAACTATCCTCAGTACGGATTTATTACTCGTACATGAGGTTCTTAGGAACAAAATCAAATTACTATCTAGGAGCTGATATGAGAAGATTATTGAAATTTAAAGATGTCCCAGTAACAACTTAGATCAGCAGCTAGTCCAAATCTGTCTTTTAACTGTGGAAAATAATTCCTTCCATGATCAACTACCAAAGAGAAAAACTTCCTTCGCGGACGACAGTTATAATCCACAAAACAACCAAGAATCCCAATTAATATGAACCTCTCATCTATAATTTCAAATCTAGCAAGACCGAGGAGATGGTAATCTTCAACTTCTACTATCTTCGCGTGCAATGACTGAAAAGTAAAACGTACAAAAACAAAATATTAAAAAGTATGTTATATCACTTTTTTCAATTTTTTATGTTTCGGAGAATTTATAAGGCCTCTATAAAGCGTTTTGTTTTTATTGTTTATGCATCCACTACTCTCTTTAAAATATGTTGTAATCGGTTCTAACTTGAGTACAAACTACAAAGACTCCACCAAGATAACCCTGCAACACATCAGCATGCTAGGGGAGTACGATGATAATTAAGTGGTAAATTTCTGAAATGTCTTGTAAAAATGGAGTTCACTACAAATATGTATGTAGATTTTGATGAGCTCATGACAATGTTCACTAAAAGTTCATGTAAATTTTTAAAAAATGATGGTAGTTGTGTCCTACATGGTGCTATATCTAGTAATAAATGCTATTTGCTCGAATACGATATTTCATGTCATGTTTCAAAAGCCGACTTTATAGACTTATGACACAAATGATCGGGACGCAAGAACTGCAGAGATCTTGTTAGAATCACAAAACTCAATGCAATAAGAAGAGTTCCCAAGCTAAGAGAAACATCTGGTGTGTGTGGTTCATGTCAGAAAGGTAAATAAACTAGAACTGCATATAAATAAAGTCAGTTTCTTACTACCTCTCACTATTTTTAATTGCTACATATGGACTTGATGGGGCCAATTCAAAAAGAAAGCCTTAGTGGTAAGATGTATATCTATGTGCTTGTCGATGATTTCTCTAGATACACTTGGGGTAGATTTTTTTAAGGGAGAAATCTGATATATTTGAAAGACTTACATTATTATGCCCCTGTTTGGTACCCATTAAAAATTTCATTCTCATTCTTCTACTCATTTTCAACCACACATTCTTCAATAAAATAATATTTTCTATAACATCAATAACTTTTCATTCTTTTTCAACCACATATTCTACATCAATCTACTATTCTAAAATACATTCTTCCAAAATAATGTGGCTCACACACACCCAAATCAAAAACTGACAACTGAAAAATATTTTGATGGGACTAAAATTGTAAGAATTAGGAATGATCATGGTAAGGAGTTTGAGAATGCTAGCTTTTCTTATTTTTGTGAAAAGTATGGAGCTATAAACACTGCTTGCTACATCCTAAATCGTGTGTCATTAAGAACATGTACCCCATAAACCTCTTATGAAATCTGTAAAGGTAGGAAACCAAACCTCAAGTACTTTCATACTTTTGGAAACAAGTGTTATGGGTTAAAGATAGGGAAAATTTGATCCTAAAAGGAAGGAGTGTTTATTGGACGTTTAGAAAATAATCGAGCTTATAGAATGTATAAAATGAGGACTCAAACTATTGTTGAATCCATAAATGTTAATGATACTGATTCCTCTTAATCATAGGAACATGAGATTCAGAACTTAGACGAACATGTTGAAACTACCCATAACACTGCAGAGGTCCTGTCGCAGATTTTGGAAATAACAGTCGGACAAAATTTCTAGTACTCTGTGCTATTGAGTCACTACAGGTGGTGACCCACCAGATGAAGATAATGAACTGCAGAACAGAAGGCAACCTCTTACTTGGATGCGGAAAGCTTATCCATTGGATAACATATTTTCAGACCTTAGAGATAGTGTAGTGACCAGAAGGAGACTTGCCACAGAACTCGGGAAAACCATTAAATACGTTAATAACACTTTCGACTTTGGTTTGTGATATTCTAAAGACTCAAATTCTCATCTTACAGGATATACAGATGCTGATTGGGTAAGGAACATGGATAACAGGAAAAGCACATTTGGAGGCTGTTTCTATATGGACAATAATCTTATCTCTTGACTAAGTAAGAAATAAAACTCTATTTCCTTGTCTACTACATAAGATGAGTAAATCACTATCGGTAGTTGCTGTATAGAACAACTTTGGATGAAGCGGATGATTAGTGATTGTGGTATTAAACAAAATTCCCTTACCATGTTCCGCGATAACACAAGTGCTATAAACATCTCTAAGAATCCTACTTAGCATTCTAGATCTCAGCAGCATTCTAGATCTCAGCACATTGATATTCGACATCATTTCATTAAAGACTTAGTTGAACAGAATATAATTATCCTATAGCACATTCACACTGAAGGAAAACTGACCGATTTACTTACTACGGCTTTAGATACTGTTAGATTTGAAAATTTGCGAAAAGTCGTTGGCATATGCATGATACGTTAAATAAAAGTTCAATGTTCATAATTTTTTTGTTATTTGTGTGTTCTTGTATGTATTTTGCATTAATATGAAAAAGAAAAAAAAAATCGCAAATGATAAAAAGAAAATCTGGGCCTTTGTTTTTTGTTTTTTGTTTTTTTTTTGCAAATGTCTCTACTCTTTCTTCAGTGGGAATGAAAGAACAAAATCAGAATCGAGGCTTTCAAAGAATTCTTTCAAGAGGCAGTTTCTTTTGGTTTGTAGTTATTGAGATAAAATTGGAATCTTCAATCAGTGTAGTGTGCTCACTTTAACTTGTGGTAAATTATTGTCAATAAGTATACCATTAAGACATTGTGACTACTTCAATTGCGACCATTTACTGACTAGGTTGTTGTCTTAAGGTGACAGCTGTTTGAGTGTAGACACAGGTCAATATCTATGTCTTTCTGTACAACAATATAATGTTGTGTAAGCAGGTATGTTCATTGGAGGAGGAAGCTACCGCCATGGGTGTGTAAAGTTGTCCTTGATAATGAACATAAGTTATGAGAAAATGGGTGTGAGAGTAAACTCCATTGTAAATTAAAAGAAAACTGAAAAAAGTTAACACATGAGCATGCAAAAGAATATTGAAAAAACCTCAAGCTTGGCACACACATACTTTTATTTACAGAGGCAATTTCAAATGATGACTGGTTTGGAATACACTTCTACATCTAGTCATTGCAACTGTAAATGTTGGTTCCCACATTGTTGATTGATTAGTCTAAATGGTCCTGCCACACACTCGCTTCCTAATCTGAAAAATTAATTGAGTTAATTATAAGCTAACATCTGAATAGAAATTTCATGAATATCCTACTGATTTTAAGCTAATTATAAAATTGATTTGATGTTGGAATTTGTTCAGAAATATGATGATTGATTCAATTTTGTGAATTTCACTACTTTTGTATGATTGTCATGTGTGGGAATTTTCATAAATTTTCTGATCAATAGTATAAGTTGAACAATAAAATCTTACCTCTATGATAAATAAAAATTGATCTCCAACTTTAGAAATAAAATTTGCATGGTAATGTATCATCCCCAGTTCCTTCACGTTAGAGTTGAG
>CAIGRF010124685.1:7278-35567 GCA_903798235.1 Fraxinus ornus | reverse complement strand
ACATGTGACAGAAATGTCACGTGGTATGATAAAACCAAACTTGTTCGTTTACCGTGAAACTATAATCGCTTCATCAATATGATCCGATCAATTACGAGATATGGATATGTGTCAATCTCAATCATCGATCATATCTTTTATCCCACTGTTAAGTCAATGCAAGTCGAAAACTCCTTTTCGACTTATAAGTTCACCTTGACCAAAAATTTCATTATCAACTTACCTGGATGAAATGTAGATCATAATTTCTTACTATCTAAGAGTGACGAATCCTCTATTGATCATTCACAATCTTCATACGATTCTTGACATATTCGAACATTGTCGTATCTGCGACCCTTAGCAGAGCAACATCCAATATCACCAAAGAATGACAATATATCCACGTGTTCATTCAAATGTCACCACACTTTGACTTGTGAGATCAATTACTTACTTCATAAGTAAGAAATGCCACAATGATGGTCTATCTGTAATAATGATATCTGTATCTCGTTATTACATACGATCATGGACGATTAAAGATTCACTCATATGTGATTTGTATCTCACAATCACAACTCCTTGTGATTAACAAATCACCAAGACTTGAATATATGGATTCTATTATTTAATTAATTAGAATATTGCTTCAATTAAATAATAAATCTTACCATAAATATGTATCGATTATATAAATTAAAAGTGTTTATGTCCAAAATTGATTGAATTTAGGGCATAACACTTACAACATCTTCTTAAAAAACTGGAAAGAGGCCAAAAAGTTTTTTGATACATAGGTACACTACACATTAGCATCTTCTCATTTTCTAAGCAACTTGTCAAAAAATGTTTTAGAATGGTACAAGTTCAAGATAACAGACTCAACTCTCCTCTCAGGATGCATATGGGGGGGACTCGACCGGATTGTGTAGATTTTTTTTATTTTGTATTTATTTCTTTACATATTGGCTCTGCGTGAAGTCCGATCCTGTATCGATCTCATCTCCTCCTACACCAGTTGAGAAGCGTTGTCTTCCACTAAATTTTTGATGTCTTGTCATATTAGTTCTCTTATAATAAATCACAACTTTTACAAATTCTAGAAAAGACATTCAGTCCATACGTAAGAGCTGGTGTCCTTGGACTAAACTTTGTCTTATTTGTCTTAAAATGAGAGGGATTATTCCGTGACGAAGAGTTGGTGTCCTTGGACTAAACTTTCGATTTATCCTGAGTTATCTTTGCGGAATACGGCGCTTGACCCAACATTAAGTGGACAAAAATGCACCCTAACTCCTCTCGACATAGGAATTTTAATTATTGAATGAACTCTTTTCAATTTTTGTTAAAACAATACAATGAGTTTTGTAGCAAGTCTCCAAAAGAGACTAGTATGTAGTTATTCTTCATTTGCTTTTTTCGTTTGGCTTTGATCATCTTAGTTGTCCGTCACTCTAAGCTTGACGGCTTAGTACATCATTTTCAAATGAATTAAGCTCTTTTACCGAATATTTTTGACATCTTTGTTGGCAAAAGATGAGTAAAAAATGATCGGATGCCATGATTGACCCCTTTTTTAAACAATCTAATAAAATTTTGTCACGTGGACATTTGGCAACAAAAATATCATCCAAAATGTTTTAACATGATTATTTTCAAATATCTAATAACTAGACATCATTTCAAATATTGTAGTGTGACATATTGTTATTGATTATTCTCAATTGATGTGACTAGCTATAAGGCAACAAACTGAAAATAAATAATGATACATAACATTGTCAATTTGACCCACTTACCGAAGATATTGAAAATTGGTAAATCAAACTCAATTATATGCTCACCATTTCACATAATTTGAATCAATCCCACTCAATGAAACGTTAATAGTACATTATTGTATTTGCTCATTCAGATTTTTAAAGTGTTTAATGGTAGTTGTGTGCTTGCGTTATTTTAATTGGGATAATGATCCGGTTCAAGTATATAATGCTTAACATTTTGAACTAACTTAGAATTTACATGATTTTAATTGGGATAATTTTAAGTTGAAATTCACGTTGAATGAGAATATTAGGAAATTACATAATTGTGACGTGTTTAATATCTAATACTGAATGAACTAAATAGTATACAATGAATAAGATTTTAAATATTTTTTTCTTCGTGAAAATTGTTAACTATTGAGCGAATATCATAGATTAAGAAACTAAGATATCGTCTTTTATGTAATACCTCTCTTCTATGATTGGGACCTTTGTTGTTGTGATCGAGAAAAATTACAATCAAATGAATATTCTTAAGTTGGTGTCTGTCGAAATCTTTTAACTTAATCTACTGCACATGTTATGTTTGAATTATTAAGACATATTATTAACACTTACAAGTATGTATTTGTAACATGGCCGAGGGAGGCAAAAGAGTATGAACTTCTCCAAGGGAAATATTATTTGGTAGTGGTTTGGAGTGCAATTGTTTGGCAATGTTCCTTCTTAGGTGCGATGGGAGTCATTTTCTACTCTTCCTCTCTTCTATTGGTATCGTCATAACAGTTTTACTTCTCATCACAGAAGTATTAGCTGTTATTTTCTATCACGAAAAATTTCAAACAGAAAAGGGCGTCTCTCTTTTCATATCGCTTTGGGATTTTATTTCCTACTTCTACGGCGAGATCAAACACAACACGAACAATAAGAATGTTAAGAACGACTCAAGCCAAACTGAGATTACTCAATCTCATGATATGAACCAAATGGAGTTGAGCCAAACTGCTGCTCCTTGATTGCTTCTATTTTATATATACAGTAGTACCAATAGCAATAGATTTCTCTATAATTGTGTGTTTTCATTTTCTAATGACCAGGAATTTCGACCCAAAAAAATTCATATTGTTGAATGACCTCATCTTAATTTGTTAGAGAAAATGCATTTAATTATCGTATTTTATCTCTGTTAAGGATAGGTCACTATCCCTTTATGAAGATTCTAGCCCAACAATATTACAAGGGTCACAATTGAAAGATGAAATAGAATCCACATATAAGGTTGAGTTGTAATTTGAATTTTATTTTAATCTTACATTGCATCGGTATCAACTATAAATAGGCATGTCAACGAGTCGAGTTGAGCCGACCGCAAGTCGAAACTCAAGGCTCTAGCTCGACTTGACTCCAGTAAAAATGTTTGGGTTTTTTTTTTTTTTTTTTTTTGGGCTCAAGTCAAGCCGAGCTTTTGCTCGGCCAAAAAATTTAGGCTCGACCCGAGCTTTTGGTTTGGGCTTGTTGAGCCGAGCCGATCCACGAATTTTTTTTTTTTTTTGTTTTTTAAATACAAGCAGCTAGTTGCTGCCCATTGCCCATGTAGCTAGCTGCTGCCCAAAGGTAGCATGCGTTGCCTGGGTTTTATTTGTTTTTTTTTAATAGCAGGCAACATGTAGATGCATGGGTTTCATTTTTTATTATTATTAGTTTTTCCTTTCGGATCGTCACGGGCCGAAAATAGCTTGTAAAAAGCCTCGGAATAGGGCTCAGCCGGAGCCTAGCTTGGTTCCACCGAATCTCAAGTTGGGCCGGCTCGAGCTTTTCCTAGGCCGAGCCATAAGCAGCCCAAGCTGGTGATCGAAATCGACACTCTTAGCGATAAATGCGTTTACTCAGATTAAATGAAATACAACAACAAATATCTTTCTATATTTTAGTACTCTATATGTGGTATTAGAGACCAATTTTAGATGACTATGGAAAGTCGGGACCAATGTAGAAGCAATGGGGAGTTATGGTTGAAATGTTAACGATTTGAACAGAAAGCGCCACAATCATACAAAAAACTTGAAGCAGGGACCAATACATAAAAATGAAGTTGAAGGGCTGGTAGTCCCGATATGCAAATTGCGGTCAACCAGACATTACTGGGCATTACGGTTTTCCACATGAATCGGGAGCGAGATCAATGTGGAAATCGCGGAATTAATTGAAGACGTCGAAAAAGCCAAATTCAGGTTGTAGACGATAGAATCTCGACCCGCAAATTATTGAACCAAGCAACCAAACAAAAACAAATTTTGAATGACCTCTTAATTACAAAATCTATGAACCTCGATTTACGAATGCCACAAAGGATTCCTAATCCTTTGATAAGTTATAATGGTTGAATGTCACAAATATAACAATATTTGATAAGTTCGGTACATGTTCAATCAAAAACAAAAAGAGAGAAATCTCATTTAATTCATAATGTCAAAAAGGTTAATGTTACAATGAAATAAAGTTTTCTATTTATACTAAACCTAGGAAAATATGGAAAAACGAAAATATCACTTAAAGATTAAAAGAATCTTACATAAACTAAAATTCTAACAAAATAAGGAAATTCGCGAAAAATTAAAATTCTCGTCAAATAGTTCTTCGCATGTTTCTATGAGATCGCAAGCCCAAAAGTACCATGCACTCACTTGACCTTGTGCAGAATTTCGTCCCATTTCCAGAATGTACTTGAGGGGAAAAATCCGTCAATCGAGCTGATAGTTATGCCCGTTTTCATCAACGCTGCTAGTTTTCTTCCAAATATTTTCCAAACTTTGAATCCAACTCGTTTCGGCTCCCGAGCCCCTTCATGAAACTTGAACCTTGGCTTGTAAACTTCTTCAATTTGGACTCCAAAACTCGTCCAAACTTCATGGCCATGATAAGGTTGATTGTAATCGATTGAACAAACAACCTTACAATGTGTTAGATCCCAAACAGAAAGATTCTGTAAAAAGTGCCTCTGTTCCACCTGATAATATGAGTGATTTGAAAGCAGATACTCAAGCAGAGGAAGAAAAGGAATAGAATTTGAAATCTACAAATGATAATGGAAAAGATGTTATTGATGTAGTAAGTTCGAAACATCCGGTTGCATCGTCAATATTCAAAATCTATATTGCAGTCCCACGATAAAGGAATTTGTTGTGAATGATGAAAGACATGAAAATATGATTCTTACAAAGAATGATACAATCATTGAAGAGCAAAACCAGATTAAGGTTAATAATGTAAACGACAATTACACAGGAGACAGGAGCTTCAATTGGGATTCAATAGATGAAGCAGTAGTTGTAGAATCAAAAACTTCTCTAGATGGGGATTTTCTTCCAGTAAAAAGGAGATCTTTGGCTTCACCTCAAAGCATGATTCCCAGTCGAGAAATTGATGGCATTCCTATAGGTAACTCCTTTGATGCATTAGTTGATACTTTAAATTTGGAGGCCCCATGGAGATCAAAATTTACAACTTGAAAAGGATGAGGTTTACCACTCTAACTATGATGCACCAGATATCAGAGTAAATAATATACGCAATAGGAAGCTCAGTTATATATCTGACATGCTGGTCAGATATAATCCTCAACAAAAAATCTGATGAGCGCATTCCATGCAAGAGGGGTTGGTAATGTTACAACAACCCGCAACCTTAAATTAATTTTTCATATGTACAATATATCTTTTTTGGCCATTCTTGAACCTATGTTACCATTTAATCAGGCTGTTCATTTTGCCAAAAACTTGGCCTCTCCCAAGTTTGTTCTAATGAAAGCGAATGAGGAAAGGTTTGGCTGTGTCTTCCTGCTAATCACAGCTTTACCTTGTTAGAAGCTACAAATCAATTTCTGGCAGTCATTTTGGATTGGAAGGGACTCACTGTAGTGTTGGTGGTAGTTTATGCTAAGTACAATTATTTGTTGCGGAGATCTTTTTGGTCCTCACTTATGCCGATTTTGTCTACTAATTTACCTGTAATGTTGGTAGGGGGTTTTAATATTATGAAAGTTGATGAAGAGAAACTTGGAGGGGGTCCAGTTACGAGAGCTGCTAAGCAAGATTTTGGGCAATTTATTGATACAAATGAGTTTTATGATGTTCCTTTCACAAGCTCTCGATTTAAATGGCATTGTAATAGGAATGTATCGGCTTTTGTCAATCATAATTGGATGGTTGCTTTTACAGACTCTAAGGTGGTACACCTTGAGCGTAATCATTCATATCATTCACCCCTTCTAATGTGCACAGAAGAAGATAATAATAGGGGGAGTGTAAGTTTTAGATTTCAAAAAATGTGGCTTCAACACTCTACTTTTCGTCCTATGGTGACAGAATCCAGGACGAGACCTTGCTCTCTTTTTGGTATAGCTCGGGTTTCTTATAAATTGAAGAGATTAAAGGCTGATTTAATGATTTAAAACTCTGGAACAAAGTCGTCTTTGGGAATATTTTTCAGAAAATCAATGATACTCGTGATAAAATCCTTATACTAGAGAACAACATTCAAACTGATCACAGTGCTCATTTTGGTACGACAATTGAAGAGGTTCGGGTGCTTCGGCTACACTTGGTTGGAATGTCAACATCCCAAATTTAAAACTCAATGACGTAGTTTTAAATGGAAAATGGAACATGGATATGATTTTTTTTCTTTAGGAGGTTCGACTTTAGTGGAGGAAATCCAACATTCGCAAGTCCCACTTCGCGGTGGTAGAGATGAATTAATTTGGTGCCCTTCCAACAATGGTTTATTTTCTACAAGCTCAGCTTGGTCTCTTCTCAGAACTACTAGATCTTCTAATCTACCGTATTAGATCATTTGGAACTCTAGCATGCCTCCAAAAATTTCGATTTTTTGTTGGTGCCTTTGGCATAATGTGGTTCCTGTGGATGAAGTGGTTTGGCGTTACGGGGTTCCTATTGTCTCCAAGTACCAATGATGTTCACAGGGTCATGTAGAAATAATAGATCATGTTTTCGCAACCAGTTCTATTGCTCCTCAAGCATGGCAATATTTTGGAAAATTATTTGGGGTTAGAATTCATGCAACTACTTCTTGGCGGTCTACCATGTTAATTTGGAGTGCTCAATTTGGGGGGTCCTCGCAAGAATATCTTGTAGCTTTACTTATCCCACCACTTATTTCATGAGAGGTGTGGTTGGTCAGAAATTCAGCAAGATTTAAGGATAAAGTAATAAACTTGCACAAAATTTGTGCTAAAGTAAAACGTTGGCTACACGAATTGAATGTTTTTCTAAAACCAAAGAAAGTGTATCTTTCTTCCTATTTCTCACAGGTGCTACACATCCCTACGGTTCCAATACGAGAAAAAGCTCTATTTCTTGTAAAATGGTACCCTCCATAACATGGTTGTTATAAACTAAATATTAATGGTGCAAGTGCTGGAAATCCAAGTCCGAATGGTTGTGGTGGATTGCTTTGGGATTGACAAGGGAAGGTAATTTTTGGGTTTTATCATTCTCTTGGGATTGGTACTAACACTTAAGCTGAAGTATCAGCACTTAAGATAGGCTTTCAAATATGTTATGTCCTTGACATATAAATGATTGCTATAGAAACAGATTATAAAGTAGTGGTTCATTGGTTTCATCATCATGTTAACATACCTTGGTATGTTCGATTAATTTGGGAGGATATTTTGGAGCTTGCCCATGTTATATCTATTGATATATCACATATTTATCGAGAAGTAAACTAGGCGGCAAATTCTTTAGTGTGTCTTGGATCTCAAGGTCACTCAGATTTCTTAGAATCAATCTCTAGTTTCCGTGTCTATACTATTGGTTGCATTCGTTTGGATAATTGTAATTTACCTTGTTTTCGTTTTCTGTAGTTGTAACTACGATTTTCCTTCACCACAAGTGAGGGCCTAGTAAATAAATTATTGTTACTTAAAAAAAAATCTTTATGGTTTTCAAAATACATTTTCTCCCTCTTCTTTTTAACCATACATTATTCAATAAAATAATATTGCAATCAAGTTCAAAACTTTTTCTTATTTTTTAACCACACATTCTCAATCTATATACTATTCTAAAATATATTTTATACAAAAAGGGGCTCAAATATGCCCTATAAAAAGACTTGTGTCAAATTGAGGAAGAAGATGGAAGAAAAAAGATAATAAAAGGCAACGGCTTTAATACTTTGGTGTGAAAAGAAAAAAAGGCTTATATTTTTGGAAAAAATGCTATAAATTTAGATCATGCGGTTAAATTTGATAAATGGGTAAAAGGCAGATACACATTTTGTTGAATTTTGGGCTCCAATATACCACTAATCCGGGCTCAGTCAATCAAGAATCGACCACCACTAAAACAAACCAAGTCACCAAATCTTCACTACCCAAAACAATCGGTTGCTTCTATAGTGAAACCGCCCACAAAGAGCTTGAAGATGGAAAGGAATTGAGGCCTAAAATGTGTTAATCCACAAAGGATCGTAAAAAAAAAGGACGAGTGGTCGAGTACCCACGAGCCGAGCTCGTGTGGGTAAGGGCCGAGCTGGCTCGGCCCGGCTTATTGCCACCCTTAGATAAGCCCCATAAAACACAAAATCAACAAAAGAATTTTGAGAAACACGTGAATACATTTTTTTCTGCTTACTTTCTTAATATTATATGTCAATATACAAGAAACTCACCTGCGGTCACACATGACAAGGTCCCACTATCGAAACAAGTGAACAAACATTGTCTCCCACGAGCTTCCTCCCTAAAGCTTTTGCTACAGTCTAAAAAGTTGAGAGTCTTTGATTTCTTTCATATCTTCTGCTTCCATCCAGAAACTTTCCTAGAGTCAACCATATTAACTTCAGTCTCCATAGCAAAGATTCCCTCATCTTCTTCATCTTGTACATCATAACACCTTACTAAATTCACCATCATTATTTGTTTTCCCAATCTCCATTTCACTCTATTTCCAATTTGTGTCCTTAGATGAAATCTTATCGGCCAAGTTATCACTTTTAGGCTTTATCTTTGTTTTTGTACATATGTCCATTTTTGTAATGACCGTAAAAGAAGTGTAAATAGATTTATTTAAGAAAATTGGTTTTTAATGTCACCGCTTGCTTCAACCCCAGGTTGGACGAAAATTTGCAGAAGGGTTTTGTCTCTACTGATGCATTTTGATTCTGCAATTACAAAAAGTCAAATTACAAGCGTGAATATCAAGAGGGTTTTCATGGGGTAATGTTCCCTGGTACAAAATTTCATGGTGGTGGCTTTTAGTTTAGAGGTATTAGAGAGTTGAGAAAGAAATATTTCCTTCTGTAGTGTGTAATATATAGGAAGAAGAAAAGTTCATTCGCGCAGCATTTTTTTTCTCCTTTTTAAAACAACGTCGTCTTCACACTAATGAAGGTAAGCTATTGTCGTTTTCTTTTCATACAAATAAAATTTTTTTTTTTTTTGAAAACGAGGTCATCTTCATTCAAATGAAGGTAATAAGAAAAGCTCCTCCGCGCAGTGCAGAGAGAGTCTTCGCACAGCATTTTTTTTTTCTTTTTTTTTTTTTTAAAACAACGATGTCGTCCTCACACCAATGAAGGCAAACCATCGTCATTTTCTTCTCATACATATAATTTCTTTTTTTAAAAAAAAAAAACGACGTCCTCTTCACACGAATGAAGGTATTCCGTTGTCGTCTTCTTCTCATATGGATACGGGGAAAATACAAAAATATGAATAGAGTAGGAAAAAAAAGCTTATTTTGTATAGTTGAATAAGACTGGATACTATTACATCTACAATACCTTAAAATTGCATTTTTTATATAATAGGGATATGTGTGGTAGCTAAAATAGCAGGAAGAAAAGACTCTCCATCTCCAAGTAAAAACAAAAAGGAAATACAACTAAAAAATAGAAACACATGTTGCAAACCTCCTTGATTTCCGATGTCAACAACACCGCGTACCGTCTGAAGTAGGGATTGTAGTACCACTATCACAAATTTTTATGGTTCTTTGGAAAAAAAAAATAACAAAGACAGAAAAAAAAATCCACCTGAAGGAAATCGAACACAAATACACAGAAACAAACAAGAAAATGAAGGTTTGAAAATTCTAAATATATGGTTTAAATCTATGATATGAGAAGAAAGAATAATGTAGAGAATAAATACCTAACTATTCATAGTGTAATATGATGTCATTTTAACAGCAGCTTGGGAAAAAATGATGTGAAAAAGGATATAAAGCGTATAAAACTGGAGGACTAGGGGAGTGAAAATTGGAAAAATGAACAGTAACATCTCATTGGTTACTATTGTATCTACAGTAACTACAAAGTGCCCTTGCACCTCCTAGATAGCACCTTGATTCCAGAAGTTCTCATCCTCTTCAATCTCCTCATCAAGTAACTTTGTCATACTATCAAAGTAATTTCAAGAATTCACTTTGATTCAATCCAACCATGCATGTTCTTAAATTTATTTGGCATACAAAAGATATTAGTACTCAAAAGTATACTATCGTTTTCCTCTGGTTAACAGAGAGGTACCATCAAGAAACACATGTTGTTGAGTTTCTTCTTTGCTTTTCTCCATTGTATTTCACTCCACCCCCACAAAACAAAATCCACAGACACATTATAAAACTAGTATACAAGAAACATTTTTATAAGTCTGCATTCTTCTTATGATGCTATCAACGTTGAAGCGATTCATCGAACATTTAATCGGCAATTCTGAAACTGCCCATTAAACCACAAAAGTGTTATCTCCAGCAAAACCCGATAAAGACTCGTTCTTTTGTGTTTTCTCCTCTTTCTTTTCAAAATTTATGCTTCGGAACTAGGTCTCTTGTCCTGTAATTGCTAGTATTTTTCCCTGGGAGGAGTAGGATTTGTTAGATAAAATATTCGTGAACAAATACCAATTTAACAAATACCAGATTTACAACATATATCGGATATGAAACTTACGGTTTATGCAACTTATTGGATATGAAACTTACTGTATATGCAACTTATCGGATATGCAACTAACATATCAGATATGTAACAAACATACCGAATACGCAACTAATATATCGTATATCAAAGTAACATATCGGATATGCAGTTTACCGTATAGACAACAACTTACCGAATAATAGTTAAGATATAGCAGATTAAATAATTTTCTAATTACAACAAACAAAGTAAGTTATATAAATTACGATAAAATAAAACAAATAAAAATAGCACAGAATAAAAAATTCAATAGGACTTTAAAAACCGAGGTATGCCTAAATGCAGTTTCCTTAATACAGATTCGCCCTTTCACCGTAGGTGCTTGATTTTCGACGCCAACAACACCATGTACCGCCTGAAGCAGGAATCATAGTACCACACACAACGCCACTTTCTAATTCCTTTGCGATTTTTAAGGTTCTTTAAAAAAAACAAAGACTAGAAAAAAAAATCCACAAGAGGGAAATTGAACACAAATACACAGAAACAAACAAGAAAATGAATGTTTGAAACTTCTAAATATATGTGTTTAAAATCTACGATACAAGAAGAAAGAATAATGCAGGGAATAAATACCTAATTATTCAAAGACATGAAAAATCTAAAACGTAAATTTCATTCACAATATCTATACTTTTATCATAATATTAATCAAGTAACTATAGTTTTGTTTAATCAGGTAGCTACGTTTCATTTGATTTCAATTGGATACATACACTTCAATTTTATTTTTACCAACTACACTTAAATTTATTTTATTTAAGGTAACTCCATCTAGTTAAATAGACAGAAATCGATAATGTGGTATTTAACAAATGATTGTCATTATATGTGGTCATTAGTTGTTGATGTAAAATAAGTACAATTTTAGTGAAATAAATGATATTCACCATTTATTGATTGTTTCGTAATTGATCTCCATCAATGCAAATAATGGAATCGAACTGAGTTATCCAATTGAAATTAAATTAAATATTCATATTGAACAAAATTAAAATACAGTTACCTAATTAGTTCTAAATTTAAAATATAATTATAGTGAATAAAATTTCCCCAAAAATCTTAAACTCTACCAAAATTTGTCACATCATTAATGATTCTCCTTATTTTCTAAAGACAGCATCAATTTTCGCTATGAATATACTGATTACTCCCGAATATGACCATCCAATGAATTCTAATCTTATTGGTAATTGAGAAAGACAAGTATGTCTATCAAAACTTTGACATATGGATACCGTATGGAATGTGTCAATAATGGTGGGAACCAGGGGCGGAGTTAGACCTTGAAAGTAGTAGGGGCCTAGAGGTAGATGTGAAGGGGGTGGGGGCTCATAGGGGCTGCCCCCGAAAAATTTTTTTTAGAGACATTATTAACAAAAAAATCAAAAAATGTATAAAAGAAAGTATTAATCTTTAATTTAGCAAAAGCATACCTTGTTACAAGCGTTCCATTCGAGTTCTCATACTTTGATAATGTTGTATAACTACATTATCATCAATAATGTCAAATACATCCTTCTTAATATACATAATCAAGCTATCATTTAACCATTTATCAGTGGTTAAGAAAATTCCAATCATGCATGCACCCATAAATGAATAACTTTTTTAGACAAAATATGTGAGTGAGCAAAAAAAAAAATCTTAGTTTTTTAGTTCAGTATGAATTACAAGGTTTGAGCGAAATCTCTTATAATTTATGTAGCAATTAACAAGCAAAAAATACTTCATATGACGCATCATAAGCTAGAGTTCATGACACACTTTTGTTTATTGCTTGAGCTACATACCATTAACCAATAAAACTTGAAAAAAAAAAAAATCATCAAGTGAATAGCTTGAAAAGAAACACAACTAAAAAAAGATTTATTCTTCATAAATTTAGAGTTAACAATATGAATTCTCTTCCATCACTCTATGGTTTCAATTCAATTTAATACTATGCCCATGTTTGTTTCCCATTATTTTATCTCATTTTAATACACTTTCCAACTGTTGCAAATGTGGTAATTACAAAAAAAATAAAAAAAATAAAAAATTTGTCAAAAATTGGGTGGGGGCCTGGCCCCCACCCCCCTCCGCCCCTGGTGGGAACAAAGATAACAAGAATGGTGAGAGTGCAATATATCATGATAGAGCCAAAAATATATATTATATCCCTGCTTGGTGGGATTTATATCAATTTTTTTAAATAGATTTGGACTATATATGTATTTAAATATTGGTTTCACTTTGTTGAAGGGCAAAATTTTTTTGGTAAAATCTTAAGTAATTCCTTAGCTTTAATTTGTTTCAATTAAATTATTAAACTCCAATTCCCTCTTAATGTTATTAAACTTAAGTTACAATTCTATGCTAACGTTTAAAATTATTATGTTTTACATTTCCAAATAAATTTGTCACATAACCATCTTGTTTACCTTTTAAAAGTTGATAGCAACTCCTATAAGGAACACATTTGGCGATTTATTTATCTTCAATTTTAAAATTCTACTTTCTCGACATGATTAAGTTATATATATTTACCACCCAAAGATCAAGATATGGAATGTGGGTAAGAGTCAATAATGGTGGGACTAGATAAAAAAAAAATGTTTATTATATCAATATTTGAATATAGAAACAAGCGTTGACAACTTGTCTTGCTCCCAATGAAATCATGTTCTTACTGCACACAATGAAATCATGTTCTCTCTACAAACCCTTCACTTTATGCTGCTCAAAGACTCTTCACTATCTGCTGTGGCCCTTTGATTTCTCCCCTTTGATTTCTCCCAATGGGAAACCCTACAATAATATTCTTCAAATCTTAGAGAACTAGCAACCTATAATCCTCTTCAAATAAAGAATTCCATATTTTGCTCTTTTAGAATTTTTTTCTCTATACTAAGACGTAGAAACACTTTTAAATCTGCTTGATGTGGAGAGATATGGCCGAGGAAATATACGATTGAGAGTTTTGGCTACCTCCTCAGTTTCCAACCGATAGTCTGCTCATGGAGTTCAAGAAGAAAGGAAATGATAACGGGTTGTGTCGGGTTGAATATGTTTAAACCATGAATCGACCCGACCCAACTCATTTTTTAAATCAAGATCGAACCGACCCAACTGGGTCTCGTTGGGTTGGATCTTCGGTTTCGGGTTTATTGGCCCAGCCCTAGTTAAGACATCAAACTTTTATTTTAAATTCGCGGCACTAAACAGTAATAGTCAATTATATTTTATTTTTTTATGACTTTCAAAATAGATTGTATTTAAAAATATAAAAATAATGTTAAATAGTAAATAAATAATCAAACGGAGATATTTTAATTTTCGATGTCGGCTCTGAAAAATCCTCAACGGGACGGCCCATTGCCATCAGGTTTTGATTTAGCAAGGACCAAGATAAGTAAAAATTGAAAGTTTGAAAATTAAAGGACTAAAAAAAGTGATTGAAGACACGTGTCCTTAATTTATGGAAAGTTTGAAGACTTCAACTTCAAATTTATCTCAAACCATACGAGGACAAACAAGAAAGGAACAAATTTATTTGCGGTCATTGAAATTTCATTAAAATTTCAATTGGGTCACTATCTTTGATTGAGTAACTAAACTTCAATTTAATTTTAAATTTCACCACTCTATCACTTGCCATCTGCAATTTATGAAAATTATTTAATTAACAGTTATACCGCAACAAGTCTTTCATGTAATTGTTGCGTAACATGCCAACTTACCAGTACACCATGTCGTAAAAGTGTTAGGGGGTGTTTGGTGATGATTAAAATTAGATTTTTAGTAGATTGTGATAAAAGTTTGTAAAATATGTAATTGAAAAGTTGTGAGATATGGTTAATACTGATTTTTTTGACTTTGATTTGAATTAAAATTAGATTTTAATCCGGCTCAAACATGCCCTTAAATTTCGTGAATGTTTGGTTAAGCTTTTTGTAGATTATAAGTTATGGATTTTATAGAATGTGTGGAAGCAATGTGAATCAAAGATATGAATTCTATGAAAATATGTAGATAAAAGTCATGTTTTATCAAATATACTCTCCAAATCTCTTTTTAAATTTATTTGGAGAAAATTGGACGAGTTGAATTTGAAAAATAAAAATAAAAAATTAGAAAATTGACCATTTCCCTAGGGCAAGTACCAATATAAATTGAAGATGAAAATTTGGGTTTGAAACACAAGAAAATATTTAATATAAACTATAAGTTTTATGGGATGTGTTGAAGCAATGTGAATCAAAGTCGTGAATAGTATGAAATATTTAGATAGAAGTCAAGTTTTATTAAACACCCTCCTATTCTCCTTTTTAACGTATTTGAGGAAAATTGGATGAGTTGACTAGATAATCCTCATATAACAGTTTGACAAAAATAAAATAGAAAATCGACCATTTCCCTAAGGCAAATGCCAATATAAACTGAAGATGAAAATTCGGGTTGAAAATGCAATAAAAGTATTTATGATAGATTTAGCCCTTGTTTGAGCCAAATTATTGTAGAATGAGAATGAAAAATATAGTCGTTATTGGAGCCCACACAAGAGATAGAAAATTTGAATTTAAATGTTGATTTGATGGATAACGGTCATATTTTTCATTTTAATGAGATAATAATGTAGATCAAACGGGGCCTTAAGTGCTTTATTTGTGGAAGTTTGATGACCGTAACTGCAAATTTCCATTCAAATATCCAATCATAAACTTAAGTAAAAGCTGAATAGCACGTATCCAAATGATCAAGCACCATTAGTCCTACTATAGCAAGATCCTTTTTCTTTCTTATATATTTATGCTCCTCTATCCTCTCTCCAATCTAGATTGGGTGCTGTTTGTTGTACACAGTAGACATGGAAACTCAAGCTAGCACCACCATGAAGAAAGCCCTACTTGGCCTCAACTGTATAATTCTAGCCATAGGCAACTGTGGTGGTCCTTTAATCATGCGTCTCTACTTCATCCGAGGTGGCAAAAGAATCTGGTTTTCAAGTTGGCTCGAAACCGGTGGCTGGCCAATCATTTTCATCCCTCTCACAATAGCATACACGAACCGCCTCAAAACTGGCAGCGCCACCACCAAAACCCAGTTCTTCTTAATGAAACCTCGTGTATTTATTGTCTCAGCAACCATCGGAGTTTTGACCGGACTCGATGATTACCTCTACGCCTATGGTGTTGCGAAACTACCAGTTTCGACTTCTGCTCTTATTATTGCTACCCAGCTTGCTTTCACTGCAGGATTTGCGTTTCTTCTTGTTAAACAGAAGTTTACGGGGTATTCGATAAACGCTATCGTCTTGTTGACTGTTGGGGCTGTAATTTTGGGTCTTCATACCAGCAGTGATAGACCAGAGGGTGAATCGAACAAGGAGTATCTTTTAGGGTTTTTCTTGACACTTGCTGCAGCAGCTTTGTATGGGCTCATTTTGCCTATGGTGGAGTTGATGTATATGAAGGCTAAACAGGCTATTTCTTATACATTAGTATTGGAGATTCAGATGGTTATGTGTTTCTTTGCTACTGCATTTTGTACTGTTGGAATGCTCATCAACAATGATTTCCAGGTTCTCTCTCTCACACCCTTCTACGAGCCTAGATCTGCTATGCTATTTCGAGTTTACTATCGTACCAATACATTTTTGACATTTCGGAACATCACATCTTCTTAAAAAATGGAAAGAGGCCAACAAGTTTTTTGATACATAGGTACACTACACATTAGCATCTTCTCATTTGCTAAGAAACTTGTCAAAAATGTTTTAGAATGGCACAAGTTCAAGATAACAGACTCAACTCTCCTCTCAGGGATGTATATAGGGGGGACTAGACCGGATTGTAAATTTTTTTTTTTTTTTTTTTTTCCTTTTTTATACATATTAGCTCTGCGTGAAGTCCGATCCTGTATCGATCCCATCTCCTCCTACACCAGTTGAGATGCGTTGTCTTCCACTAAATTTTTACAGCCTTTTAAGTTGTCTTCCACTAAATTTTTGATGTCTTATTATATTAGTTCTTGTTAGAAAATGAAAAGACACTAACAGAATACCAGTTGCAAAGTGTGTTCTTATGTTTTGCTTTAGAAATTGTTACAATAATTGAATGCCTATCCATTCATTAAAGTTTCTTTGCATAGGGGAACATTAAATTAAAATGTTAATTTAAAGAGTATCTTGAAGCATGATTTTAGATGTTGACTCTTTAAAATAGAGAGCATCTCATGTTTAAAGAGTCTCTTGAAAATACTCTTATTTTCTTGTGCCGCTTTACTTTGGGGGTAATGGGTATTAAGTATTTTTCATATAAATTTTTTTCAAAATAGTAGAAAATTTGTTGTGCCAACAAAAAACCTCGAGTCAAAATTTCTTATAAAGCGAAAAATATTTGTATACTATAATTTTGTTTAATATATTTGTCTTAAAATGAGAGGGATTATTCCGTAAAGAAGAGTTGGTGTCCTTGGAGGCTTGGACTAAACTTTTGATTTATCCTAAGTTATCTTTGTGGAATATGGCGATTGACCCAACATTAAGTGGACAAAAATGCACCCTAACAATTATTCTTCATTTGCCTTTTTCGTTTGGCTTTGATCATCTTAGTTGTCCGTCACTCTAATCTTGATAGCTTATTACATCATTTTCAAATGAATTAAGCTTTTTTACTGAATATTTTTGACATCTTTGTTGACGGAAGATGAGTAAAAAATGATCGGATGCCATGATTGACCCTTTTTTTAAACAATCTAATAAAATTTTGTCACGTGGACATTCTTGCAACTAAAATGTCATCCAAAATGTTGTAACATGATTATTTTCAAATATCTAATAACTAGACATCATTTCAAATATAATTTCACTTATTGTGCATTGCAGTGTGACATATTGTTATTGATTATTCTCAATTGATGTGACTAGCTATCAATATTTGAATCGAGCAACGTTGAATAAGGCAACAAACTCAAAATAAATAATGATTTATAACAATGTCAGTTTGACCCACTTATTGAGGATATTGAAAATTGGTAAGACCTTGTTTGGGAGGAATTTTTTGGAGGAAGAATTGATTTTGAATAGTGATATGATGGGAAATGTGTGGTTGAAAAAGAAGAAAAAAGTATTGATGTGATGTAAAATATTATTTTATTGAAGAATGTGTGGTTGAAAAATGAGAATTGATTTACTGTAGAACTGAAGAATCCGTACCAAACAGGCCCTAAATCAAAGTCAATTATATGCTCATCATTTCATATAATTTGAATCAATCCCACTCATTTCATGATATCTTGAATAAGTCAAAGACTTTTTTTTTTTTTAAACATTAATCTCCTAAAATCGATCCCTGCACAGTTCCTATAGTACATTTCAGGGTGCCGATAATTCATGTTTTAAAAGCATTCAGTTATCATCCATCCTTATCCAACACCTACCACGGTTTTACCTTTTGACTAAAGATTAAACGCGAAATGTTGAGGAGCGTGATGTCATGACAAAGAAACATAAAAGGTTGTGGGTAAAAGTGCAAATGTTGTACTGGTTGAGAACTATGCGTGTAATTTATCAAATCCGGAAGGATTTGGACCCTTGTTGTTGTGATCGAGAAAAAATACAATCAAATGATTATAATTCAAATAATGAATATTCTTAAGTTGGGTTTCTGTCGAAATCTTTTAATTTAATCTACTGCACATGTTATGTTTGAATTATTAAGACATATTATTAACACTTACAATTATGTATTTGTAACATGTTATGTAGGCAATCTCGAGGGAGGCAAAAGAGTATGAACTTGGAGAAGGGAAATATTATTTGGTAGTGGTTTGGAGTGCAATTGTTTGGCAATGTTTCTTCTTAGGTGCGATTGGAGTCATTTTCTACTCTTCCTCTCTTCTATCGGGCATCGTCATAACAGTTCTACTTCCCATCACAGAAGTATTAGCTGTTGTTTTCTATCACGAAAAGTTTCAAGCAGAAAAGGGCGTTTCTCTTTTCCTATCACTTTGGGGTTTTATTTCCTACTTCTACGGCGAGATCAAACACAACACGAACAACAAGAATGTTAAGAACGATTCAAGCCAAACTGAGATTACTCAATCTCATGATATGAGCCAAATGGAGTTGACCCAAACTACTGCTCCTTGATTGCTTCTATGTTATATATACAGTAGTACCAATAGCTATAGATTTCTCTATAACTGTGTGTTTTCATTTTCTAATGACAAAGAATTTCGACCCAAAAAAATTCATATTGTTGAATGACCTCATCTTAATTTGTTAGAGAAAATGCATTTAATTATCGTATTTTATCTCTGTTAAGGATAGGTCACTATCCCTTTGTGAAGATTCTAGCACAACATTATTACAAGGGTCACAATTGAAAGATAAAATAGAATCCATAAGGCTTGAGTTGTTGTAATTTGAGTTTTATTTTAATCTTACATTGCATCGGTATCAGCTATAAATAGGCATGTCAACAAGTCGAGTCAAGCCGGCTCACGAGCCGAAACTTGGAGCTCGAGCTCGACTTGAGTAAAAAATGTTTGGATTTTTTTTTTTGGCTCAAGTCAAGCTCGGCTAAAAAATTTAGGCTCGACCTACGCATGCGTTGCTTGGGTTTCATTTTTTATTATTATTAGTTTTTCCTTTCCAGATCGTCACGGACCGAAAATAGCTTGTAAAAATGCCCCAGAATAAGGCTTGGCCCGAGCCGGCTCGGTTCCACCGAATCTCAAGCTGGGCCAGCTTGAGCTTTTCCTGGGCTGAGCCATGAGCAGCTCAAGCTGGGGATCAAAATTGACACCCCTAGTGATAAATACGTTTACTCAGATTAAATGAAATACAACAAAAAATATCTTTCTATATTTGTGTACTCTATATGTGGTATTAGAGACCAATTGTAGATGACTATGGAAAATTGGGACCAATGTAGAAGCTATTGGGAGTTATGGGTGAAATGTTAATGATTTGAACAGAAAGCATCACAATCATACAAAAAACTTGAAGCAGGGATCAAAACGTTAAAATGAAGTTGAAGGGCTGGTAGCCCCGATATACAAACTGCGGTCAACCAAAGATTATTGGGCATTACGGTTTTCCATGTGATAATTGCGGTATGCAAGTAGTGATCGATCCACTATCCGTCCGCCAATGTGTTTCCTCGACTATTTTTCTAATTGGGAGGGTATTTTGGTCCTTTTGAGTACATGATTTTCGGTTTAAACACCGGATTATGTTATTTGAACATAAAAATAGTACATAAAGCAAAAATGATGTGGAAGAAAAAGATTGGATGAAAAAAATGATCATGTTTTAAACTAACAAATTGTAAAGTATTATGTGACATTACGTAAACATTTATGTACATGTAGCAAGATCCTTACACACTATGCCTTCGTTTAATCTTTATTGTTTTCAAAATACATTTTCTTTTTCTTCTTTTTAAACATACATTATTCAATAAAATAATATTGCAAGCAAGTTCAAAACTTTTTCTTATTTTTTAACAACACATTCTCAATCAATAGACTATTCTAAAATATATTTTATACAAAAAAGGGGCTCAAATATGCCTTATAAAAAGACTTGTGTCAAATTGAGGAAGAAGATGGAAGAAAAAAGATGATAAAAGGCAAGGGCTTCAAGACTTTGAAAAAGGCTTATATTTTTGGGTAAAATGCTATAAATTTAGATCATGCGGTTAAATTTGATAATTGGGTAAAAGGCAGAGACACATTTACTATTATTGTGGTCTGTAATTGAACTCTTAGGTGATTTAATGCATCTATTTGAGGTTTTTCAAATTCACATAGAGATATACCCTTTAATTGGTGGGGATTAAAATCAGATTTTTAGTAGATTTTGATAAACATTGACGAAATATGATTTAAAAGTTGTGGGTTCTATGAAATATGTGATTAAAATTAATTGTTAACTTTAAATTAGATTAAAATCTGAATTTTAATCTGTACCAAACTTGGGCATAGTAAGTTGACTCAACTATATAAGGTTGATTTGAATTCAGGAGACGTACATTTGTAAATTAGTTAATTCGACCGAAACCAGTTTAGGAATTTAATTTAAGAGGCGAGATTAAATGTGAGTGGTGAAAATCACAAGTTCCAACGCTTTGACCATCATATTTAATAGTTTAATCAGATTAAGGATCATAATCAAACCGAAGGAAATCACTGCAAGTGCGGCAATGGCTGTGGAGGGTAAGGACGTAGTCTAGTCAATTAATTTAATTTTGTAGTTTATATTCATGTCCTAAGAAAATTTTTATATACTTGGTGCAATGTGATATGTACCCAGGCTTGAGCTACGGTGGACGGAGAAGAAGGCTGACTTGGTGAAATCATTTCACGAAAAGGTAAGGTTGCAAATTAAGAAGAAAAATAAGTGTTATGCTTTTCAAGCAAATAAGAGACGAAAGTGCATTTCATTTGAACCAGGAGATTGAGTTTGTGTACGCTAAAGGAAATAGTGATTTTCAGATCAAAAGTCAAAGTTGTAATCAAGGGGCGATTGACCATTTCAAGTCCTTGAAAAGATCATTGACAATGTTTACAAATTAGATCTTCCAAGTGAATATAATGTCTCGGCTACTTTTAATGTCTTTGATCTTTCTCTCTTTGATGAAGGTACATATTTGAAGTCGAATCATTTCGAAGAGGGACGGGATGATGTGATCCAGGATACGAGGGCAAGTCCAGATAAGAATCTATTGGTCGTTGAGGAAGAACCAATGACAAGTCCGCGGACAAAGAAGGTCATGAGGCTATGTCGCTTGCTCAAGCTACGGTCGACGAAACATTGATCATAGAAAGCAAATGGACAAGTTTCAAGTTGGGTTTGAAAGAAGAAATAAGATGAATCAACTTGGTTCGAACAGCGGGTGAGAAAGCTGGAAAAAGTAACTATGCGATCCTATGCATGCAATCGCAAGTATAATTTGATCCTACTGAAGTCTTATGAGTTGAACCTATTATCTTAAGAGTTATTAGAGTTAACTCTTAAGATATTAATGCTAAAATAAGGTAAATTTGATCCTACTTAAGTCTCGAGTCTAACTTAGTCTAGATTTATTAAACACAAACATGTCCTGAGGTCGAGTTGAACCTCGGAGAGTCTCAATCTCATTCGAGAATTATTTCATCATAAGGTCCCAATCGAGATTCAATCGACGTCCTTTGAGCATTAATCCTCTAACGATTGAGACAAACCTAAGTGAGTTTTGACTTTGTTCAAGTATAATTCCCTCTAAGAGACAAGTGGAGTCCAAATGACACTACAACAAAAATGTGATTTTGCAATAAACAAAAAGTTTTCGCAATAAGTGATTTAGCGCGACAAGTTTTTTAAGTTTATCGCAAAGATTGATACAAAATAATAAGTACAAAAAAGTATATGGCAACATTAAAAGTTTTCGTAAAATGTGAGAAGACACGGCATATAATAAAGATTGTCGCAAAAAAAATGAGAGAAGTAAGTTGTAAAATATTTTTTGTGGAAAACTATAGCGACAAACTTTTATTTCTTGCAACTAAGTGTTTGCGATACAATGAGGTCTACTTTTTGTGGCAATGAATATTTGTTGCTAAAAATTCTATAGATGGTGGAAAAAATCGCAACAAGAAAAACTAATTTTTGCTACAGACAAAAAACTTGTCATAAGGTCATTTATAGTGCTCACCCGTATGTTGTAGGCTCTAATGTTGTCGTAGATTCGAAGGATACGGCAATGTGAAAAGTTTCACTTTTGCAAAAATGATATTTTACAAAACACAAATGTCAACATTTATTAATTGAGTGTTACTAAAGAAGTGTATCGTAACATTCTAATAATTGAATGTTACCACTGGTTAGCATAATTGAGCTTTAGCAATATTTGTTAAATGCATATTGCTAATGTCACTGTAACATTCCTTGAATGTTGTGAAACGGTTCGACCCAAAATAAAAACGATTTCCTTCTTCCCTATGTGGTATCTCTTATCACTTCTTTTGTTGCCCTTTCCCTTTTGCAATAAAGCCACCACCACAACTCACTCTCTTTTCCAAAATCAATGAAATGGCCATCACTGCCGCTTTGTTCGTCTCTAGATCTGTATTACGATCATCCTCCATTCATAATGTTGCCACCAAGCTTGGCTCCCAAGTGAAGGCTGCTTAATTTCCATCGATTTTTTTGAAATCGAAGCAAATATGTATCTATTTTTTAAAATTTGATCTCTCACCCTCTTGCTCTTCCACTCTTATTCCACGACGAATAATGGTGACACCGTAACGGCTAATCCAGTGATAGAATCTTAGAATCTGAGCTTCTCAATCACCCAACGGTATGGAGAAGTTGTTCCCATCCTCAACGATTGCTTGCTCAGCATCCCCTCTGGACAGTTCTGGATGTTTCCTGACCATAATGGCTGTCGTGAATCCATCCTCCTCAAAGTATATATGTACATACTATATACCGTTGGAAAATTTCGTGTATGGAGTGACAAACAACACCGGGAAATACTTCAAATTACCTTTAAAAATTTTGTAGAAATTTCGGTAGAGTAACGGTAGGAAATGGACTCCAAATAAATCCTCAAAATGTGTAGTATAGCAACAATAATATCAAAGTCGAGGCAAGTTTGAATACTTTATCCTTAAGTCGAATTTGCTTCGCAACGGTGCCTATGGTTTATGGCAATCAACTCCCAAACTACAACGACTATCTTCTTGTTTGAGTAGCACTACAACACACAAGAAACGGCGAACCAGAACTTTCAACACACAAGAAACGGCGAACCAAAACTTGTTTTACGAACTCCGGTATGCAAAGTGAAAAAAACCAGAATTTATGCAACAAGAATGAAAGAATTTGGTTGAGAAATGAGAGAAAATGAATGCTATATGATTGTATATCATTAGTGTGAAGATTGGGACGTCTAAGGGGTCCTATATATATAGGAGAGGGGTTGTGAGTGAAATGTCGCGCCCCAAACTCTACAACTTTTGTCAAAGATCGCACCATTCACTGTCGCTAGTTTGTCGCCATCGCCTCCCTTGAGCGATAAAAACAGTAACCTTTCGCTAGCCTGTCGCTCGAGCAAGCTGGCCTGTCGCTCTTAGTCAATTTTCCAGACAGCTTCCTCTATTTTTCTTACCAATTTTGGACCGATTCCAAATATATTACGACAATCTACTCAACGAGTAGAACAAGTTGGTCTATTTACATTTGTAATTTAACTATCAAATCAAGTCTGAATATTTGGCCAAAATTGACACGAAAGTCACTTTTTCAAATTTTTGGTTTTGACGCTTCACCAAATTTTCAATTTTCTAAACCAATTTCCAACATATACTTCTAGTTTAAATTCTAGATTTTGATTCAAAATTTTTAATATTATTTCAAATTTAAAGCATGCACACAAACTTTTGTATGTTGCCGGATTGTTTTTGCGATGTGCATTGATTGCTTGTACCTTTCTTTGGTTGAGAGAGTGCCTTCTTTCTTTTTGCTATATTTTTATATTTTTGTTTGTGGTTTTTGGAATTGTACGAATTTTGGTTGGCTTACGGAATCCAAAAGGCGGGTTTTTGCGTGTGGAAAACCTAGGAGTTTCGAATTTTAGAACCCTGATCGTCAGGTTATCTTGTTTTTAATTTTGCCTATTATTTGTTTTACTGATTCGTTTATTCACTCATCTATGGATTCTAAAATGTGTGGATTGTTTCACTCTTCCTCACATAAATTTTGGGCATTCTACGTTTTACATATTAAAAATTCTGTCATGGTGAAACTTTTTTTTTTTAATAATGCTTCTTAGATTTCTTGTATATAGTTTTGAATTGGGATCCCCATTTCTTCCCAACTATACTTTCTGCATTGCTCTTTGTGTTTCCATTCATACGCGGCCTTGAGAGATCAAATTACAAAATTGTAATGCTCATGATGTGGTGGTCGCAGGTATACACCATAAATTTTTTGCAGATTCCTGTCAAATGACGTAAAAATTTGAGAAAGTTAATGCTACTTTTATTTAAATATCTAGCAGCCTCGGCTTTATGTTGGAAGAGGAATGCATGAAAGCGCATTTTCTCTATTCAAGTAAGGAACCGAAAGCAGAAGCCTTTGGGTTGTATAACATCACATAGTTTGTTTCTTAATTACTTTTATTTAAATTTTCAAGTATACATTGTTATGGGTGCTTCTTATCATAACGAAATTGGCTCTCAGTTCTTACATTGAGGTGCTTACTGTACTCATATGCTAATCTATGTATCAAATGGGATCTATCAGTTTTTAGGAAAGAACCTTTAGTGCCTGATGTGTTGTCCCTACAGTTGAGGTCAATTACTATAGATAAGATGTCCAATATCATGCCATGTGGTCAAGGAAAAACATATTTAAGTTTATTGAAATGTGCTTATAAATGTATAATGACATGGAGCAGCTGATGTTTAACTTCTAAAGATTTGAGTTGCAGATAAAGCCTCCAACAAAAGATATAATGATTGTTCATATATCAACATACCAATGGCACAAGTTTTTCTCCCGAGGTAGTAAACATGACTGTTTGATATCGTGCGACATGTCAAACACATTGTAAAACATATTTTGCTACAAATATTACTTGTTATTGAAGATATATTACTACTAGTATTTGTTGTTGCAAAGTAGAATACATAACCAAAGTTACACCTTTAAAAGAATATTTGCAATAAATTTGTTTCTTGTAAAAACTTTATTGGAATAATCGTTGCGACAAATCGAATTGTTGCCATTTTATTTTTTCACAACATATATGCATTGTGATTATATTATAACTATAAATATGTGTTGTTATTTCATGTTTTATGCATCGAACAAATAACGCTTCGATTTTGTTAATGCGATAATGATCGAAAGCTGTCGCAAAATATTGGAATAATTTTTGCGACAAATTAAATTGTCGCCCTCTAATTTTTCGCGACATATACACAATGTAACGACATTATGGCCACAAATATTGTGTTGCTATTTCGTTTTTTTTTTTTTTTTGTCAAACAATTAGTGTTACGGTTTTGTTAATGCGATGAATGGTCGAAAGTTTTCGGAGAAAACATTCCATGACTCATATAGCAGGATAAAGCTTGCAACAAACATATTGTCGTTGTGAAATTATTTTTGCAACAAAACCTCTATCTATGTGACAACATTTTTTATCTTTTCAAATCGATATATATTTTTTTTAGTGTGAGTTTCCACTAAATGAAGCATAATTTAACATTACTTGTGTTATATATGAGAAAAACTTAATATAGTATATACTCAAAAAATGGTTGAAACTTGGTTGCACATTTGGTTCATAAAGAGGAAAATAGAGAGAATTATGTTTGCAAGAGGTTGAGACTAGCTTAGACACTTCACCACTCAAACGATGAGTCATGCTTTTTGCTTATTGCTAAACCATCGTAATTAATTTGCTCGAACAAGTTCAAAACACTTGAACAGGTTTGATACTAAGACATAAAGTAAGCTTAAATAAGGTTGATAATCACTCGAACTCAAAAGAGTTCAAAAATCACATGATTTGATTCAACCTTTAGGATAATTATATTCAAATGAGTTCGAAACTTACTTTGCTCGAATTGACCTTTAGATCGAATTATGTTCAACGAAGTCAAGACTCACTCATGCTTGACTCAAACTTTAGGATAAACTATTTTTCATAGGGCTGAGACTTTGTCATACACGATTTAGCCCTAATGATAGTAAATTTATGGTCCAACACAGTCAAAACTCATTGGGGGCTTAACTTATATAGTCAATACTAAGCCTTTAGTCTATTATGGTCAATAAATGTCAAGACTCACTTGGTTCGACCCACTCTATAGAAGAATTACGCAAGAATGATAAAAGTCAAGCTCTAGTGAGTATCCACCTTGACGGACCATAATTGATTTTAAAAGTCAAGTTAAGCCATCCTAAGTGTCTAATCGAGCTTATGCAAGTCTCGACCATGTTGGAAGATAGATTTGATCATAAGTAGTATCTCGACCTTGTTATAGCTTCGTCAATCAAGCTCAAAGAAGTCTCAAACTCAAACAAATATCATTCTAAGGGATTATAGCAATCCCATGAGAGTCTCGACTTCATTTGAGCATAATCTCTTCTAATTGTCAAGTTGAGTCCAAGTTAGTCTATATATAGATGGTAAAACAAATTATCCAAAGAAGGTCAAGGAAATCTTGACCTTATTGGAGCATAATTTGATCTAAGGGCTAAATCAAATCCAAGAAAATCACAACCTTGTGTTGGGGAAATAATTGGAGAATCAAAGTAAATCAAACCAAACCGAAGGCCCGTGTTTACACGATTTCCTTAAATCGAATTCGCCGCCTCACCGAGTGCAAGAGGTTTTTGATCGATGTTCGATCCCAAGGATACAACCGGTTGTCGGTTCATGCTGCACTACGTTAACCGCCTACGAACTAGTTGTGTCTATCTCTCAAAGTATTTAGCAAAGGAAGAACAAGAATAAAAACAGAGGCTGTTGAAATGAAGGAGGAGGAAACGGGTTTTATTTTTTTCTTGTTGTGTTTTCTGTGTCCCTTCCAACCGAGAGCTTATCTATTTATACTCATAGAGGAGGAGCCAGCTCTTTAATGCAATGAATGAGGAGTTACAACATTGAGGTGATGAAACAGACAGCGTTGAGGTGATAAAACGAATGAACTGATGAAACTGTTTCCCATTGAAACTGATTTTCATACAACCTAATTTCCAGCATTGATTTTCATTCAAAACTTTCCAACAATCCCCCACATGAATGAAAAATTGGAAAACAAAGACTAAAGAGAAAGAGAGAGTAAAACGAATCAATCCTACATAGGATATGTAACATTTAGCTTTGAACCTTCCCTTGTAAAAATCTCTTGGGAATTACTAGCAAACCTGTGGATCTGATGCATTGAACTGTTTCGCCATTTGTGTAAACTAAGACAATAGACCTCACATAGGACCATTCTAGAAACAGCTTAGTTCTCAATGTTGTGTTCATTTTGGCCATGAACACGTCGCCTGGTTCTGCAAGTGTTTGTTCAAGGATGTAGCCTTCCCAATCTTTATAGAAGTAGCCCCACTTCACACTCACATAGGTGACCTCTTAACTCAGCTTTTCACAACAAAGCTTAAGGGTCATTAAAAGCTTAGCTTAACCTGCATCTTCCAATCATTGTGAGCACCATAGGAATGAGCAGAAGGAGAACCTTCTCAATGGTTTACACAGATATACATGGTTTAGTTGTCCCTTTGAACCTAGATTCTGGGATCTCCATTTAGCTAGCTTGGGTTTCCACCATGATACCTTTCAACGTCATAGGCTGCAAGCCCATTACCTTCGATACTTTTTCAACTAGCTCTCGAGTTAACCCTTTTGTTAACGGATCAGCAATATTATCCTTTGACTTCACGTAGTCCAAAGTGATAATACCTTGTGAGAGTAGTTGTCGAATGGTATTATGTCGTCTTCGAATATGTCGAGACTTACCATTATACATATTGCTCTGTGC